>VZUI01035585.1:0-15573 GCA_013401135.1 Cettia cetti | reverse complement strand
TTTTTTTTTTTTTTTTTTTTTTTTTTTTTTTTTTTTTTTTTTTAACGCCTAAATAAGAAAACATGGCAGGTTGTTGAATTGTGGGCTGTACTAATGAGCTTGTTAACTTTCTGGTTGTGCTCGGCACAGGTCTGGGCCAGCCCGGCGGGACAGGCTGCCGAGGAGGACTGGGTGCCGGCTGGCTCCCCAGGGACGGAGCCTGCCGCTGAGATGCTTTCCCAGAAATTCAGTCGCTCAAAACAGGAGCGTTCTGGCTTCGGAGCCCGCGTGCCTTACAGCTGCTTGATTGTTGTATGGAGAGTAGGGAGGAGGCTCCAGATTGATTAGGACTTGATGTGCTTGATAGAAGCCGGTACTTTGAACACTTAGGGGTTTTTATATGAAGAACAGCAGACAGTCTTTGTAGTCTATTTATGTATAATAATCTGGGTTTTGTTTTGTGTCTTGTGGGGTTTTTTTTCTGTTTTTCCTCTTTTTTTTTCTTTCTTTTTTTTTTTTTTTTCCTTTTGTGAAAGAAAAAGAGGTCTAAAAAGGAGAGAAATTAAAACCACAGCGTTATTTTCCCATGCTGCTATAGCAAGTATCCTGCGATCTCACATGATCGGCTGTCCTGCTGGAGTGGAGTGTGGGAAGGTGTCAAAATATGTCTCTCAATCTCTCAATTTTTTTTTTTTCTTAAAAGGGAAAGCCAGATGAATGCCAAAAGCCCTGCTCTCTTCTCTAGCCCTGCAGTAACAAACTACATGAGTGTATGTTATTAAGATGATAAAGATTAAATTTCTAGTTACTAACGTGCTATCACAACAGCAAAGGGGGAAAAAATCTTGAAAAAATTATGAAAATTAGTCTGATGGTCTCCTTTTAATAATAAGATAACTCCCAACCCCAACAGACAGTGTAGGCTGGAATTCCACAGGGCTTTTTTTGTGGTCCTAATGATTTTAATAATACTTTGTGCTATGTAGCACCTTTCATTAGAGGATCACAAAGTGCTTTACAGTCACTAATTAATTAAGCCTCACAACACTCCTGTGAGATAGGTAAGTATTACACATATATTAAGCTGAGACACTGAGAGTTAATGATTTTTTGCTGCATTATTCTGGGAAAATGATTGATGTTCAAGCGCCTTATGTGTATTATATGTCTTTGTGTGGGTGTGTAATATATATGAGTGTAAAAGTATTAATTTTACTATCCCTTAACAAAGATGTCCTTCTTAAGCCTGTTGAATATAAATGTGTTATTTTCATTTAACATTTTGTTGCTGCAGCATATTGACTGATAATATCACAGTCTTCATATACCTTTGAGTATAAGTTTGCTCTTCGTCTGCTTGTGCATCTACTTGTACAAAGATTAGTCAGTGGCGTCTCTTAAAATTCAAACATATTTCTAGATGGATTATTCTGTTAAAAAGAGCATATGACTAAGATCTGACCTAAACCTGCATCACAAGCACCAGGCAACATTCTGTTGCAATAGGCTTTGATGACAAACCATCACATTCAGTAAAATTAATGAGCAACAACAATGACCTGCTGGGGAGCTGGTGATCAGCAGGTAATTAGCCATTATCTTCACCACTCTTAAACTATTGATTACCAGAATTAGTTTGGGTGTGGTTTTTTTTTTTCTATTTTTTTTTCTTTTTCTAGGAAGTACAGTAGTCACTATGGTAATTCATTATCCTGAATGTCAATCTGATTTTAGCAAAAGTTTTTTTTTTCACGGATAAACTGATATGAGCCACTGTTCAACAGAAAAGTCTGTATCTTGCAGATGTATGAACCACATAAAATAGCCTTGGCTGTTTTTGAGGGAGAGTACATATAGCTGCAACCTGAGCCTTATCCAAAATTCCCTCAGCTCAAGAAGTCCTTTCATTCACATCAGGCTTAGTAATTCTTTTATTTTGGGCAGATCACTGTTTTCAGTGATGAAAAGGTAGTTTAGTCCTAAAGCCTGTTCTTCACTAGGCTTCTTTACTAGCACCCGGCAAATGTGCTTACTATTGCAATGACATTGTAGAAGTGTGGGAGATTGCCTGCTAACAATGAAAATAACACCACTAATTTTGTTTGAAGTGGAACACAAGGCAGCCAGCAGAGGTTAACTTAGAACTGCGCTGGAGTTATTTAGATGCCATTAACTATCCCATTAGGCCAGTCCCATGATGATGCATGTGAATTTTTAAGACACTTTCTTTCTACAGCTCATTTTCAACAGTTACTTTAAACTTGTTTTAGACTTCGTGTTTGGTAAACATTAGCTCTTGTGTGAGTGCCTGTGTGTGCAAGAGCACGTGTGTCTAAGGAGAAGAGAGCTATGTGATTTCTCATGTTTGAGGGAAATAGGGAACAGCATATTCTATTTGTATAGTGCCCAGTAATAGATGCATGGGAATGTACAATAGGTATAATAATGTTTTTAAGTAAACACCATATTTTGAATGCATAATTTAGGAAGGAAAACCTTTTTTTTTTTGTTTTGTTTTGCAGATATACAGATCAGCTCTCAAAATGTCTTCTGTGTCTTCCGTGCATCTTCTAAGACAATTGCATTAGCCCGCCTGCTAGTTGACTAATAGAATTAATAATTGTAAAAAGCACTCTAAAGCCACATGCCTTATGAAGTCAATGCTGGGTATGATTTTACAAGTATGTGATCTATTTTTTCAAGTGAAATTGTTAACCGAAAATGTTCTTGGCACACAATAAAACATTGTGCAATCTGTTATTTGTCTTAGAGATAATAATTTCAGAGTGGCTATATTCTTTCTGTATCTAACTTATGACTTGCTAGGGGATGGTTTCTTCAATTTAGGAGTATTGCAAATGTAGCTTTATTTACATAATATGTCTCAGAAAAATGATAGTGGTGGAATTTCAGCAACAAAAAAATCTCTGTGTCTTTTCTTACCGTCCCCTTGAGTGGATATCAAACAAATAAATGACAGATGATTTTTCAAAAGCTAGAAGAAAAAAGAAGGAAAATTCTTTTAAATTCAACTTAAGGAAGTCAATGTTATCTTCTTTCTTCTTTCCTTTCTTTCTCCAGTTATAGAATACTGCATGAAAAGGCTCCATAAGGCAGATACAGTTTTCTTTTTTCTGCTCCATTAACAACCCAGACTCACAAATGTATTGGGAAAATTAGAACTAAAGATCTAGTGTCCAGTGAGCCTGTACACAGTCCAGATTTTTCTTTTCTTTTCTTTAAAGGGACTTTTTTCAGTTCTTTTCTGTGACTCTCTTCTGTCAGTTGTCATGAAGATAGCAAATCTCTAAGCTTTCTTTATCTGCCAAAAATATCTGTAACAAAAACATTTTAGAATATTGCATTTAGTCTTGTTTAATTTTGACTGAGGTGACAGCCATGATGTTTACTTTTTCAATTTCTGATTTTTCTTCTCTGTGCAGTCAGGACTTCTCTCTCTGTCGTCTGCCACAAATTGCATTTAAACAGAAGTTGTTTTAAAAATGGTTGGGGATGTGTAACCAAGAGAAAAGGTGTTCACATACTTAGGTGAACACCTACCAGAGATGCTTACAGATATGTGTGTTAACCAAGAGCATTCATGGATTCTCACAGAGAAGTAGCAATGCTGAAAGGCTGACTACTATCTTTATCCTTTGAATTATATAGGTGTGCATGTTGTTTAACTAGGCTGAGGCTATATTGTAATAGTTCTCTTACCATGGCAGAAAATACTTCTTTTCTCTGAGTTCTGAGTAACTTCATGGTTCAGAAGCTACTGGGGGAAAAAAAGTCCAATTTAGTTCATATATCCCCTGGTAGGTGTAGTTGATATTAAAGTGAAGACATTTGGTTCCCAAGCTTGTGTGTCTTCTACAGTAAGGAATTGCAGTAGGCATTTAAGAAACCTATTAAGACCACACGGAGTGTCAAAATTTCTGTAACACGAGCTGGCATTCTGTGTGAAAGACGCCTTGCTGTAGCCCATGCTGCCTGTGGATCAGCTCAACCACAAAGACAACAGAGCCAGGCCAAGACACAAGTTGAACATTTCCCCTAAGAAGTTGTCTGTTTTTATCAACAGAGCATATAGTGCCCTTTCATGTGAAGCAGATGTAAATAAGAGGATGTACAGATGCCTGTTCTTTTATTTTTAACCTTTGTCCCCAGCCTTGCTTCTCGAAGTACTGTTTTGAGAAAGTCGTCCTTCTTTCAAAGGTCTGGATACAGCACCATTTGGAGCACATCAGTGCTACTCCCAGAGTCACCAGGTGGTCCTCCCTTGGCACAGCAATATATATCTCCAGTACCTCTGCAGGGCCCAGCGAGGGCTGGCCTGGGAATGGGGGCTCAGACTTGAGTCTGCAGCTCACATCTCGTGTGTGGTACTGCAGGCTGCTGCCACCAGACCACACACAATTTGGCAAAGAGAAACATCCATCCTTGTATACAGCATTGGCAAAGATTAAGAGCATAGAAAAGTTGGGGCACATCTGTCTTCTGCCCATAGCTAGCATGCAAACACAAATGGATCAAACCATCTAGCAATGAATATCAAATCCAGAACCATGCAGTGGAGAAAGCAGAGGAGTTTCATATATATATTTTCTCTTAAATAGGGTGGGGAAGGTGATGTGGATGAGGAATTTGACTTTAGTACCTGCACAGTTTGATTACTTGTCCTTTCATAACCTCCTCCATTCAGGAAGCAGCTAACTCATCGGTGGCAGACTCCCCCTTTCTCTCTGATCCTTATTGCTGTCCTGTCTCAGCTTTCTTAAACGGATCCTGGAAGTATACTTGCAGATTTAGCAGTAGTGGCTATGTCTGCAAGGAGGACTGAACAGAGAAAGGTTTGGCTGATTAGATCCATGTGGATTCCAGGTGTTTTCAGGGCAGATCTGGCTCAGCCACACAATGATGTCAAATGTCTGAATCCAGGCCTGTAAAGTTTTATTGACAATGGGTTTCCTAATAAAGTTAGTTTCTCTTTGTTTGGCAAATAGAACTAATTACATGAATAATGGACTGTGGGGCCAGACTCTAGAATATCTGTATAATCCTGTTTGAAGTTTATGGGCAGTAGGAGGGGGAACTTTTGCTATAGAGAAACTGATACCTGCTTAGGAAAATACTTTCTCTGAAACCTCAAGTACTAACTCTCCTAAATCTGTTTTCTTCCTAATAACTTGTTTAAGTTTTTCTTAAGATTATGTCTTCTAAGTGTATTTTTGCAAAACTACGTTATATGTAGTTGTACTGTGTGTGAACATTAGACTTCAAAAGTTTATTTTTCCCCTTAGTTTTCTAAAATTATTTTAAAAGCTTTCATTTAAAATTCTTCCTGCCAGACCATTATCATCCCAAAAGATAATGAAAGCTGCAATTCACTGACTCTCATGGAAGTGTTTTTGTAGGTTTTTTACAGTTCTCTTTTTATTTAAGTTTACTCTCAGTGTGCTACTTTTTTAAAGGTGTTCTGCATAGTTTAAAAGCCTATTCAACAAAAATTTTCTGAAAAGCTGATGTGGTAAATGTATTAATGTAGTTCAGAATGCTTTTAAAAGTGTCAGGTCTGTAATCTGTTACATATCTTGAATAATTCCATAGGTGTTTTTTTTTTTCTTTCTTCTCTCTCTCTCCTTTTTTTTTTTTTTTTTTTCTTTCTTTTTTCTTTCTCTGTGGTAGATATGGTCCGGAAAAAGAATCCCCCTCTAAGAAACGTTGCTAGTGAAGGTGAGGTACAGACCCTTGAGTCTACAGGTACTGAAAGTGAAGAGTCTGGAAGGAAAAAAGAATTTTCTGCAGAGCAGATGCAAGAAAACACTGACCAGGGTGATGCGGCAGAGTTAAGTAACAAGGAGGAACTTTGCATGCATGTCCAAGAGCCATCTTCCAGTGTTAAAAAGGACTTGAAAAGCTCAGTGCTGAGTGAAAAGGCTGGCTTCAATTATGAAAGCCACAATAAGGGAGGAAATGTTCCATCCTTCCCTCATGATGAGGTGACAGACAGAAATATGCTGGCTTTCTCATCTCCAGCTGTTGGGGGAATCTGTGAGCCCTTGAAGTCTCCTCAAAAATCAGATGCAGATGACACCCAAGATGTGGTCTGTACCCCGTCAGGAGATGCAGCGGAGACAAATGAGGAACATCAGATGTCGCCAAAAGCTTCAGTTGAAACAGTGCAAGTGCAAAGTGGTCAAACTGATGGCCAAGGCTCAAGCCCGGTCCCCATGGCCTCAAAAAACCCACAAGTGCCTTCAGATGGGGGTTTAAGGCTGAACAAATCAAAAGCAGATTTGCTGGTAAATGATAACCCAGATACAGCGCCTCTGTCTCCAGAGCTTCAGGACTTCAAATGCAACATCTGTGGGTATGGTTACTACGGGAACGACCCCACAGATCTCATCAAACACTTCCGCAAGTACCACCTAGGACTGCACAACCGCACCAGGCAGGATGCTGAGCTCGACACTAAAATTTTGGCTCTCCACAACATGGTGCAATTCAGCCACTCCAAAGACTTCCAGAAAGTCAACCGCACTGTGCTTTCAGGGGTACTGCAGGACATCAATTCCCAGAGGCCTGTCTTATTAAATGGGACTTACGATGTGCAGGTTCGTATGCTCTCAGCCTCCCTGCGTCTGCTCACTGCATTCTCAGCTGCAAAGCCAGATCTTGCAAAGCCTTTTCTATCCACGCGGTTACTGTATCTCATATAACCTGCTTAAGCCTCTAGAATCATTTTGGTCTCTTCTAGCCAGGCTTGCTGCAGGTCTGCTGAGCATGTTGTACAGTTGAGGAGTATTTGGCTTTTTGACTGGTGACATTTCTGTGTAGGATTTAGTCATTATGGTAATCAATAGCAAGAGATCTTATTCAGCAAACAGGCAAATGGCTGAATTGGTAATCATATCTGAAGGATTTACTGTCATGGAAAGAAGAGAGCAAATAGTAATGAAAAATAACAACCAGACAGACAAAAGACAGCAGCTGGAAATTAAAAATGTAATCCTAAATTATCAGCTGCTGGGAGTCAAGATTTGGCTTATTGATTCCTTATTAAGATAAAATAAATGGCAAGTCTTGGCAGCTCTAAAGTTGTCTAGTGCCAGAAAAACAGGATACACAATGGATATTTAAAACATTTCAAAAAGTAACAGTAATCCATGCTGTCCTTCATGCTAGTAAGCCTGTAAGAAAAGGATTATTGCCTCAGTCATTCTCATCTAGTTGAAGTAGGAAAAAAGCTACAGATACTGCTGGGAAAAAAAAATCTTATTTTTACCATGAAAGAGTGAACTCAAAAGGTTTTCATGCAGTCTCTGTTAGTTTCTTATCAGTTAATATCTAATTAGTTAAAAAATAATTGATGGTGCTTTAAAAAAAACCTTTGGATTGAGCTGAGAGATACAGTAGGATATTTCAGTATTCTATATGATACAAAAATTCAGAGTTTAAGAAAAATCAAACCAAAGTAACAAAGTTTGCATACAATACATGCTTAAATGTCCATCCGTTTTCAAGTGACTGCATACATGGAAACGTAGAAATCACCAGATAAAACTTATAGCATATGTTAAAATAAAAAGGTAGAAGGGTGAAAATATTTCATTATCTTGCAGAATCCATAGCTATAGGAAAGAAATTTTGCAAGACAGGTTAAGATGGCTAACATCTAACTTCAAGGAAGAAACCAAAACTAGAAAACTGGTCAGGAACTTGAACCTTTTCAAATGATTTAAAGTTTTCCTCTTTTTAAAGAACCTCTACAATTTCTTTGTGGAACATCAAATCAAACTAAAGATTGTTACTATGCGTAAAAGCTGCAATCTTTGAACTGCTGTCTTACTAAACGATCACTGTCTCATGTCAGACACTCCTGTCAAACTCTGATTAGAAAGCAAATACATGATGTAGTTAAAAGAGGTTAGAAGTGAATAATGTCAGATTGTGAAATGATGATTTATAATTAGCATAGTAGTATGATCTTAATACCTGGATTTCCTGCTATAGTTTCAGTTTGCTGACTCCAGGGACAGCATCTTAGAGCAACTGATCCATGCTGTCAGGAAGACATTCAAACTGGAACAGCTCAGACGTACAGTATAGAGGAATTTGAGTTTCTAAACACACTTTCATTTCCTCCAAACAATTGTTTCGTTAGGTCCTTAGTTATTTATAGGAAAGTTTATGCTTGATTAGAATGAGCTGGACGCTTTTCCTTTGCAGTGCTCTCAGAAATAAAACAGATGTGTGAGCTATCTCAGTTTGAACTGAAAGAATGAGAAATAAAACAGCTGAACCTAGACTATACTTGTCTACTAAACTCTGGCAGTAAGATACTGCAGGGGAGACAAAAAGCGGTAGGAAACAGCCCATAGATAATCTAGTTAAGATCAGTCTTTCTCAGATAAAAAAACATTTTCCAAAATAGAACAGACAGCCTATACAATGTTGGCTGTGTGTTTGAAAGAAAAAAACCCAAACAACCTGGCTCTAGAAACTCAATTTTTAAGGGTGCTAGTTTTCCCTGGTCAGTTTGGAAATAGAAGATTAAATAAGCTTTTGTGGCAAATGCCATACTTCATCAATTGCACATGCACCAGATGTTGATCCAGAGCATGTCAGAAGATAAGTAACTGATTAATATTTTCATGCTTTCTCTCCCCCACTCCTGATTCATAGCAGCTTTGTGAGAGTCATAAACAAAGTAAAAGAACATTTGAAAATGTACTCACATGTTTATATTACTCCTATATCCATTTTTGCGTTTTTTTCTCATGCCTCTGAATGGTTGGCATCTCCCACCACAACAAGGCATCATATTGATTGGTGCTCCAGTTAAAGTTGGTTCAGTCAAACTCCTGTATAACATGAGAGGGAACTGAACCTGAATAATTGGTTCATGTTAACACTATTATTTTGTATAGGTACTGGGCTGAATGAAAAGAATCCCATTGTAATTAACTTGAAATAGCAATGAACTGGGCTTAGGATCTGATATATTGATCCCCTTGCACTTAGCAAACTGTTCTGTTGTAGCTGGGCTGGAAGTTATCAATAGACTTATGGTCTCAGGCCATAGAACTGGGCACAGAAGCCAGAGGGTAAAGATGACTGACTTTGATCTGGCTCACAGTAGTCAGCTGAGATGATGGTATACAAAGATTTGTACTAGTGAGGGATGCTATGGAGCCCCATAGTTTGCATTCATAACAAAGGCAAAAAAAAAAAAGCAATGGGAGAATGTCTGAGTGCAGGAAAATACAGTATCTCCTATCCTATCTGTAGAGATATGGGGATGTCGTCTATTTGCTGAGGGCTTGGAAAAAGAAATCAAATGCATTTTTTGATTTGTAGCACAGAAGTGAAGTTAATCCTCCCCCACAGCCAAAAAACACCCTCCCAACCCTAAATGCAGCTTTTAGGGGTTGTAATCAGCAAAACTGGGGATATACATTTGGCTTCACGTACAGGTATTCAAATACTGGGAGTGTGTTTTATAGTAGCTAAAGAGGATTTGTCTGGGAACTGTGTAAATAATCCAACCTTTCTGGCATTCCTATTGTGCAGATTTTTATTTGATATGAATATTTAATCCAACAAGATTCCCTTGTCTTTTTTGAAAATGTTATTTTCTGTTAAAAATCTCCTGTTCTCTTTGTTCCCATTTTTCTCTTCAAAGGGTTTTTGGTTCATTGAGTTATAATAAACTCCATAGGATGGGGTAAAATCACTGAGCAGTTTCTGGAAGATTTAACTTTCTTGCCAGTGTAGATTTAAGAAAACATTCACTATCACATCTCTGAATTCCCAGGGAATGTGTTAATCAGCTTTATAGCTTTTATCAAAATAATATTTGAAGTGAGTTCAATGGATTTTTTGCTGACGTGCCCCCCATTACTTTTTCTTCACATTTAGTTAATTGATCAATCTCTATAGGCAACTTTGTCTTGCTGGATATTTGAGCCTGTGTAAGGCTTTGTGGATGTGCCTAATGCAGTAGCCTTTATACTGGATCTAAAGACTTCACTTAAAGTAAAATTCATGTGACTGAGTTAAACAGCTATGATGCTGAAAGGTATTGCCTTTGCTGCTGTATGATTAAGTCTCCTTCTCTGTTTGATCTAATGACTCTTTAATGTGTGGGTTAAAGTCTGGAGACAGGCAAGTTGCTGGCAAGTACAGAGCAAGCAGTCTTTTTTCCAAGCCCAAATTTTTTTGTGACTTGTAAGTGGGACAGCTTCAACAGGAAGGTTGGAGGGTGCTGTTTTCCACATAGCAGCTACAGCTAAGGCGTAGGACATGCCCAGCAAAGGTGAAGAAGCAGGCTTGGATCCCCTCTGACAGAACAAGGAAAGGAACCTACTTTTCCTGTTTCCTGAACAAGTGTTCAAGCCATTAGCCTATTGTATAAAAGGGAGCGTGACCCCATTTCCTGGTGTGTTTTAAAAGAGAATAGTGTCCCTCAAAGAAAGGACAGAAATGTCTGCGTTCAGGTATGGGTTTCAGATGGCATGTCCCAAGGGGATGGGTATTTATGTAGCCGTGAATAAAGACATACTGCAGTGCTCAGCAGTTCTTATGGTTGCATACATATTGTGTATGCTACCTTTGAGGTGCTTCCTGCTCAGCCTGGCCCTGGTTCTGGGGATCCTTGGCACAGATCTACCTTCTCTTCTATTCAGCCATTAAAAAGATTCAGAATGTAAAAAACCCCAATTTTTTTAAAAATTTATCCTCTGATTTTGATTGTTTCGTGGTTTTAGATCTAGACAGACATATAAGAAGACAAATTTCAGAAAAAGCATGGACTGATAAAAGCCGTTGTTAAGTGTTGATCGTATTTCAGTGCGCCTGGGGGTGGGGGTGGAGGGAAAGTAAAGGAATAAATTACTGCTTTATCTACTACCCCACAGAATAATAAGAGGTTATCATCAATTGTTCTCTTCTACAGTTCTAGACATCTAATATTGTAAGAGTTGTTCTATACCTCTCAGCCTAATGCTTTATTATATGTAAGTCACAGAATGATTTGGGTTGGAAGGGGCCTTAAAGCTCATCTAGTTCCAACCCTCCTGCTGTGGGCAGGAACATCTTCCAGTAGACCAGGTTGTTCAGAGCCCCATCCAGTCTGGCCATGAACACTACTAGGGATGGGGCATTTCTGGGTGGAGCATCCACAATTTCTCTGGGCAACCTGTTCCAGTGCCTAATTGTGCTCCTAGTGAAGAATTTAGTCCTATCATCTTATTTAAACCTATCTACTTCCAGTTTGAAGCTGTCGCCCCTTGTTCTGTCACTACATGCCCTTATAAAAGTTCCTCTTCGGTATTCTTGTGCCCGTTTTAGGGTACTGGAAGGCTGCTATAAAGTCTCCCTAGAACCTTCTCTTCTCCAGGCTGAACAGCCTGTCTTCATAGGAAAGGTGCTTCAGCCTTCTGATCATCTTCATGGCCTCCTCTGGATTCACTCCAATAGTGGGAACACTATTATGCTGGGAACACCAGAGCTGGATACCCATCCCCAGATGGACCAGGTGGGGTCATGAGAGCAGAACAGAGGGGTAGAACCACCTCCCTTGACCTACTGGTTACATATATAAGTACCTATAAGGATTGAGGCTAACAACTTCTCCAGGATTTTCACAGCAATTAAAAGCATTTCTGGATGTTCAGCCAGCAGGCTGGTCAGTGTCCTAGAAAGTGATAGAAGTGCCCACACAGAGTCTGTGAAGCTCTTCCTTTTGTGTCCTTTATAAATCACTGGTGAGTTCCATGTGTCTACATGGTGTTATGTCATGAGTGGTTCTTAGTGGTCTGGATTTTAGTGTATCAAATCTGGCATGTTTTCTGTTCTCAGGTTAGACATGGGTGACTGGTATAAAGACTAGTCTAACTAGGATTCAGCTGAATGAGAAACAGTGATTTTATTTGTAGGTTCTGCTTTTTATCCTTCACCCTTATATTAACAGATTGAACATGACACTGTGAAGGTAAGACTTAAAAAAGTGTAGGGGGTTTTAGGGGAACAGTTGTAATCAGCAGCACTTCTCATGATAAAGGTTTTCCTTTGCGTTTTGGTGATTTTGGCAAAGGGACTCTTACAGATGAAGTGAGAATTACAGATTGGGGCCTAAACAAGTGCAGCGTTTTCTCTTCTATTATTAGCAAATCAAACCTTCTTCAAGTTCTTTGTCATTAAGTGAGCTTCCAAGAAGGTGACAACATAACTGGTTGCTGTGAGCAAACAGAAACATGTATATGAATGAATTTTGTTTTCCTTGAAGTGTATCCAAATTTTATATTGTTTGTCTCATTGACTTTGGCTCAATTGTCCATAATACAGGAATTAGATCTAATTAAACTGAACAACTGAACAACTGTTGCTGCGTATGATGTATCCTGATCTTGTGAACTAGATTGTGCCATGCTAGGTTTTGCAGCATGTGTTAGAACAGAACTTGCATGAAGGTGGAAGTTTGCACAAGGCTCATTTCTTGTCAGCCATGTTGCAGACTCTCTGGGCACTTTCTGATAAACTGAGAACTGTCAAGCTCTCGTGAGTGTCAAGCTCATCCACCTGCATGTGGGCATACCTGTTTATTTTGAATCTTATTTCTGGGTCATGATCAGGTTTGGAGGCTGCCTTGCACTCCTCAGAAGCACAGAATTCAGTCATCTCTTTTAAAGAACTGACATTAAAAAAATGGTGTCAGGTAGAGAAATTGATGGTGGTAAACCACACATATGAAGAAGTCCATATGCATTTGCTTGTGAGCCTGTATACATATATTTGCTTCTTACGCGTATATAACGGCATACACCCATATTTATAAATTTGTGGAAAAGCACATGGAAGAGGTATTTAGCTTCTATATTGACAATAGCTGGTAAGCAATGATTTGTATGATTATATGCAGTAGAAATTGTTTGTATCTGTTCTATGGAGATATTTGCAAGTTTACCCTTCAGAATGATAGGCAGTGATTTACAGCATGTCAGCTGCTACATAATACGTGCCTGGGAACATTGCCTTGTTCTGTGGCAGAAATAAGCCATTTTAGCTGCCTTGCAGTGAGTAGTATTCTATACTAATATTAGAATATTCAGATGGACAGTTTGTGGAACAACTGATGTGATGTATACTCACAGGCTTCAAAGCGAAGTTATGTATGTATATATGTTGATATACCTTACCTTATTGCAGGGATATGTGGTGGTGTTTGAAGAGTGGCTAATAAAAACAGTTGGTGAGACTAGTAATATTAGTGCTTGTATTTAAAGTTATAAACTGCTAAGAAAGCCTACAGAAAGGATGAGAGCTCAAAAATATTAAGTTCCTGGGGAAAAAGGAAAGCAGCTAGGTTTTCTTCTGGTATAAATCAGTGCGAGTTTGCCTCTAAGCCTGTAAGGCTGTGTGAGTTTACAGTAGCCAGGGAACTGTCTGGTAATTTTATCTACAGAGAAAAGAAGGAATGGTGCTTCTTTAGATACTAGTCTAGTAGCACTAGTTAGCAAATGAAAGTCTTGATTTTCTCTTTCTTTTGTTGGTTTTGCACATCTGGTCTTCTGACCTTAATTTAAGTTCTGTTATTGTTCTGCCACAGTCTTTGTTTTAAAAATACTTATAAAATCCTAATGACACAAAAACTGTGTTGTGTTCAGTGGCAACAGAATAAATCTCAAGAAGAATGCACTTACTTTGAATGAATGTGATCCAATAGTTTGCTTTGTTTTGGTAAGTATGAACTGCCCAAAAAGCCAAGAGTTTGCTCCGTGTTTTTGCCTCACTTGTGCAAAATAGATTTATGTACCTAATAGTTTAAAGAATATACTAAAGAATATACTCTGGAGATTCTCCTAGTTTAAAATGCAGAAAGAGATTGACTGAGAGGGAGTGAATTCTCCATAGGGGAGGTTAGAGAACTGGGTGGTGTTACACAAACTTGCATGAAAGCCAGGAATCTGTTCTGGCCTGCATGACATGAAGAAGTTCATAAGTGTGGGATGGTTAAAATGTTCTGGATGCTATATTGCACAAAGCAAATGAATAAACAAGAGCATTAGAAAATATTTTAGGATTAGAAGATTAAGAGTAATTGCAAAAGCAGACTGGATGGCTCAGGAGATTGGTAAGGGATCTGGAGCCTTTCACCTCCTGATTAGCTAAAGATGTAACCCAGGTAAGAAAAAAAAGATTCATTAATGTTTGATGTTCCAATGCAGATGGATTCTAATCAGTAGTTTCAGAAGAAGCCAGGGGTCAAAGACAGCTTTACCCTGAGCATGTAATCCTTGTGGTTGAATCTCTTATGTGGATATAGTTTCTGCTGGTAGAATTTTCTCCATGCAATCCATGATTACAGGAGCTGGCAGATTTTCTCTTCCTTGGTGATTTTTTCAGTTTCTGTAAGAAGTATTTGTAAACTGCTTTGGTGTGATGGAATTTAGGATTGAATTTTGAAAAGGAGGAGGGAGACTAGGGTAGCATTAGGATCAAGGGCAAAATAAAAATCAAAGACAAATTTTTGAAAAATGAAGAAGAAAATACTTCCCTTTGCCCAAGTCCATCTATTCCATGAAATCATTGTCTTGACTAATTAAAGTAATGTAGACATATCTGTTGGAAACGTATAGTGCAATTACACAGCTTTGTTGAAGTACTTGCCAACATACTTTAGAAAGTACATCTTGAAACACTGTCAATTATCGTGTTATCTTTTCTCCTTTTTCTGGCTATTTTTGGAAATGTGTGTGGTGTATGAGGAGATAGCTTAGTTGTATTAACACATGAGCTTCAGATTTTGACAATTTTCCCCATTAATGAATAAACTTAATGATTAAGAGTTTTAAGTTTATGGAAACCTTACTCTGAAATGTATTTCAGTTTAATCCCAGAATGAGACATGGCTTTGAAGAGCAATTTTTAAAGAATATCAGTGCAACCACATCCAGCACAAGAATGGAGAACCCATTCTATTATCTGTTTTTTCACATACAGCATAATAATTAATACCAACTATATTGCTGTAGTTGAGATGCTGCAGAAATACGTGGTAATCTCAAGGTTTCATAAGCAAATCACGGTGAAGGGAAGAATTAAATCATGTTTCCACAGTCTGAACCTGTATGTTACATTCTCTTTAAAAAAGAATTGTGAGAATTAATTTTCTCCTTTGTGTGTTGACGGAACTGTTGATCTATAGTTGTTCCTACATTTCCTCTACAAGCTGTACGTGTATTTATGACTGCCACTAGCTGTGTCAGCTGGCACTTTGGAATCCAGTGATAGAACAGAATTGCAAAATTTTAGCATTGCTTTTTTTTCGGTTCTTTTTTTATGTTGGGAAGAAGTGTCTGCTTAAGGAAATGTAGCTGTTGAAGCAGAGCAGAGGAGGAGATTAAGTTTTGTTGGGATCAGAATGAAATAAGGGAGTAAATACAAGAATCTACCACTTCTCATATGACACAGAAATGTGGATGCTGATAGAATATGGATGCTGATATCTCAATATCTATCTATCTATCTATCTATCTATCTATCTATCTATCTATCTATCTATCTATCTATCTATCTATCTATCTATCT
>VZUI01035584.1:0-10405 GCA_013401135.1 Cettia cetti | reverse complement strand
TCATTTCAGGGAACAAACTACGCATGCTTAATAGCCTTTCTCCCAATTAGCATACGAAGTGGAGAAGGGGAAGTGACAGGGGTATGAATATGCATTTATGTTTCATATATTCAACACTTTTGTAAATAAAACACTGTAATTATCTGTGATCTTCACAGTGTACATCCCACGCACTGCCCGGCATCACAATAAATATACACTTTTTAACTTTAAACTGTTAGAGAGTTTTTGTCCATCATAGTTGGATATCAATATTAGATCGATATTAATATTTTAATAATTCATAGGGGTAGCAGGGCTCACTCTTGGCATTGGAAGGAGCAGGGTCAAGCTGCTGCTTACTGCAGGGAGAATTCACTGTCATCACCAGAGTCCAGTCCTAGGGATCTACTACCATCTGCTCCTGTGCCCACAAATCGTGCGTGTTGCAATGTGTTCTTTTAGGAGTGGAGCTACACCTAAATCCCAATAAACCTCTCAGGTGAGAAAGGCTGCTTGAGAAGCTCAGGAAAGGCAGTGGAGCTCACACAAGGAGAGGAGGAAGGCTCTGGCAAACCAGATCAATTCCAGCCAGGTTAATTTGCAGATGCAAAAGTCGCTGGAGCCAGGAGGCCGATTCCAGACCGGTCTGGTTTTAAGTACAGGTTCCAGCAGCCAGTGACCTTGGGGCAAGGAGGGGGAGTAAAGGGCAGGTAAGGTCAGTGTCCTGTGGGGGAAACAGGGCCAGTCACTGGGGAAAGGAGAGACCAAGGGATTAGGGGCCTTAGCGGTGACCTGGGACAAACCAGCAGATACAGAATACCATTGGGAGGAATTTTGCTTTTAAGGCTGGGCAGGTGACTATAGTCTGTCCTGCCAAGGCCAAGTTTTAGATCTTACCTCAAGGGACTGCAGGGATTCCACACCTGAACTCATTTTTCTTTCCCGTCCTGTTGGGAGCCAGGCCGCTGCTGCCGGGCCTCTGCCCCATCTTGGGTCTTTTGCTACACTGTAGCCCCACACCCTCTGCCCTAACACGGCATCCCGGCAGTTCTGCTACTGCCTCGGAGCTTCTGCTGCATCTCATCCACAGCCTGGGATTTCTGTTCATTCCTGCTGTTCCAGATTGGTGCTCCTCAGAGTCCTGCGGAGGCCCCAGGGTTTTGCCAAAGCCTCTCCTCCATCCCTTCCCATCTCAGCTGTGAAGGCTCTCACAAGCTTCCTAGTTCTGTTTGTTGTTAATGCCATAGTTATTGTGGTTTGTTTGCCTTGTTACACAAACTAGTAAAGAACTATTGTTCCTACCCTCATATCCTTGCCTGAGAGTCCCTTAATTTCAAAATTACAATAATTTGATGGGAGGGGGCTTACCTCCTCCATTCCAAGAGAGACTCCTGCCTTCCCTAGCACACACCAGTCTTTCAAACTAGGACATCTGCTTAAACTCATAAACCTAGAGTAATCTTGAGGATAGAACATTAAGAATTTGTGGAACTCTAGGGAACATGTGGAATCATGCAATTCAGATTTATTTTAATTATAATTCTTAGTTCTCTGTATGTCAAAGGCGAAAGCAAACCTAGTTGTGGAGCAGTCTGGGAATATCCTGGAATACCTCATTCCCTGCAGAGCTGGCTGCCAGCTACCAGCAGACATGACCTACAGGCATGCCTGTTTTAGGAGATTTCTTTAGCTGTGGGAGCAAGTAATCAAGCTAAAGAAGGACAGTTTTTCTGTTCTGAAATGTACTTCTAGGAATGCGCTGTCCTCACCAAACTGTGAAAGTAGTATTTTGGCCTGATTTCTTAATACAATAGGGTTCCTTCAGATGCAGTGACTGGTTAATCAGCTGTGAAGGGGGATGGAGTGTTAATAACTTTCAAACCTTCTTATCATTGGACCCACTTCTTCTCTGAAAGGGAGAGGTCAAACAGCTCTGACATTCTGCAGTACACAGTAAAATATCTGACCATGTGAGAGCAAAGCAGTGAGAAAGACTTGCTATGGTCAATTGGAGAAAGGCTGGAGCAGAAGCTCTCTAACAAGAACATATACAAATTGAAAGAAAATTATGTCTCTGAGGTGTTTTCTGAATGCTTTGTTATTCACTAGTTCTGTCCTACCAATGCGTGATGTATTTGCCCTGCATTTGGTATTATCCCACAACTGAAGAATCACTAATACACTAAGCTGAAAACTTGTGTCTCCATCTTCCAGGGATTAGCCTCCTGAAAAAGAACTATTTTTGCATTAAATGCTAGGACAGCAATTACTTCTTACAATAAGGGCTGGAAAAATCAGGCTACGTTTTACTCCTCTGTGGAGTAACAAGTTGCTCACTGTAATTGCTCTGATTACCACAAACTGCATTTTTGTAGGTTTCTTGATGTCTGTCCTTGAGCCATCTTGGTAAAAAATGCACAAAACACTGTGTGATGCAACTTGGACAGTGCAAATTAAGGATTTGATTTTAATTATTGTGAGTATAGATATATGCAACTGACAAGATGCCAGAGATAGAAATACACTATAAATCTGACAGAGGGATGTGCCATTGATGTAGGTGTACATCAGTGTATTCTTTGTCTCCATCTTTACACTTTATGTTGCGCTGGGGAGAAGTATGTATCAGAGACACTCCTAGGAGCAGGGCTAAAGGACAACCACCTTTTCAGTTTGGTCTTCATTTATATTTGTAAAAAACACTGGTGCAAGCCATCATCATTTTGACAGTGTCATGTGTATGTATCATCACTGGTAGAAAGTCACAGGTGTCAGCGCAATGGGAATTTTGCCTACAGACTTGAATTATTCTCCCTGGACACAGTCTGTGAAGGTTTCTCTTCTCAGATTCACTGTCTCATGGATACCAGGTCACCTGAAGTAGCATTTTGTTCTCATTTGATCCTCTCTGCCTGGATCCTAAAATTAGAGAAACAAAGCAGCCTGATGAAGATCTGCCTCCTCAGAATGTTTCTTGATTTGCTCTGACATGCCCCAGCACTTAACCCGTGGAAAAGCAGTTTGTCAGTTTTGGCACAAAAGCTACTTTACATGGTATTCTTGCTTTTTTTCTTCTTTCTGGCCCCTTCTTGTGGAAGTTTGCTGTTGTATCTGTAAACAAGCATGCAGTTAAAGCCTGCACTGAAGCTGCCTGAAGCTTGAAGCTGTTTATGATACTAACAAATACTTTAACTGTTTCCTAATCATTGTTCTTCCAACCTTAACAGCCAATTAAGACACCACACACAGTACATGTGCCAATTTCCAGAATGCCTTTTCTGTGCTGGAATTAACATAGCATGCAGGAAATGCCTTGTGAATAAATTAATCTGTTGGTTTTACATTATGTTTTCATCCATTTCTGCAGATTTATGCATCGGTCTTACTGCCTGGAAAGATACACAGGCCTTAAAGGGAAACCTTACTTCTGAACCTCAGCTCTGACTTCTGTAGCTGCTCTGTGCTTTGGCAGCTGCAGCAGGAGGTTGTGTCACTGCTGCTTTGTCTGAAGCCTGTCAAAATTTCCCTGATAATTGAGGTATGGAGCTGGATTCAGGGGTTTGTTTGGGTTGCATTGCAGATCTCTCTGACAGAGAATATTAGCCAGGGTGTTTACAACTTTAGGGGTTTTTTACAGCTTTCTTGGTCCCCCCCCCCCCCCCCCCCCCCCAGTGCTTATTGCTGTACAAACAGAACAAAGTGGGGACTTGTCCATGGGAGCTTGTCCTAGGGTGACTTTGTGATGCTTGTATCCCAAATCATCTGTTCTGTGTTGGATAGTGTGTTCTGTACCTTTAAGACTGGTTCTGAGAGCGAAGCAGGGAGAAGGAGAAGCACAAAGTTTGTTTTGAGAAAATGGCCTGACTCCTACACATTTCTCTCCTGGACTGTGTTTGTCTCTAGCGTGGACTGACAATGGGACAGAGATCTCTTTTGCTTTTAGTTAGTTTTAGCTAGCTGAGGCAGAGAAGCCCCCTGGACTGTTTTGTTTTTTTCTTTTCTTTTTCTTGGGACTGTTTAAACCTGCTCTGGACTCAAAAACCCAAAAAAAGCACTGGGAGCTCACACCTGTAGCCCACTGGGGCCCAGGATGGCATTTTCTAGCAGCACCGGAGGGACTGGGACTGATAAGAGACTGAGAGAGAGTCAAGCTACACACATGGCAAGAACTTTCTCAATTTGCCATCTCACCTCAGAACGAGAGGTTTTATTGTTTCATATCACTCATTTTTTTGTACTTGTGGGCACTTTATTTGTTAAATAAATTGTTTTTTTCCCTCTTTTCTCTGAGGAGATTTTCTCCGGACCGGTTGGGGGAGGGGCCATTTGGGTTTGCTTCCCAGAGGGACCCTATTAAGAGGTTTTCTCCCAAATTTGTCCTAAATCAGGCCAGAGCTGCAGTCCAAGATAGGTGGAGGCAGCATTTTGCAAACAAGTAAATAGTTCAATAAACAGAGGAATCAGCAGTGCTACATTTCCTGAATGTTTCTTTCCAAGGTGACTGATGCAGACAGGCATGGTAACACAAGTGCTTGTGACAGCATGGTTAACAATTAAAAATATTTATAAAATTTTCTCACCACCTGGATCTTGCTTTATCATGTTTTTCCTGCAGTCAGCATCCCTTTATCAGGGGCTATGTGATCCCTCTCTCCTGTGCAGTCATCTACTAGTGGCTAGTCACGTTTTTTTCTCTCCTGCCAAACAAAAAATTATGATGGATGCAGAGGTCCTAAGGGAGCCATCCACAGTCCTCATTTTTGTAATTAGGGTAGACAGAATGGAAGCATAGGAGGTAGATAAATATGTTTGAACTGGGAATAAGCAAAAAATCAACACCTGATTGTGTTTTGCTGTTATCAGTTTTTTCTTTCTGGTCTTTAGGGATTTTCTGTGATTCATCAGGCAGAGGCAACTAAAAGAAGCAAAATAAATTAGTGTGTGTTGAACTCCTTACTATAATTGAGTAGAAGAGAGTAAGAAATCATGAACAATTATTTTCATCTTAGTGGGAATTTTCCTGGAAATAGAACATTGGTTTAGTGCCATTTAAATGGCACAATCAAATCAAGGGTATTAAAAAAGAGCAGTTGAATTGGATTGCCTAAAGGATTCAGGGTTGTGGAGAGCTCCCATTCTGAGGAGGTGGAAACCTGATGTAACGCCTCTTTGTGTTAACTCCTCCCTTGACCCAAAGCCCAAAACTCTACCCTTGGTATGCCCTACAAAAGCCCATGACCCTGCCTTTGCCGGGTCTTTTTGTCTTCGTCCCCCTTCCCAGCCCTGGAGGAAATAAATGGATTCTTGAGCTTAACAAAACAGAGACTTGTCTCATGTGTTCCCATGCTGGCAGCTGTAACCTCGCTGGGCACAATGAATTTTGTAGCAATGTGATGCTACACAGGGTGAAAGAAGGGTATCCTTAAGGAGTATGAGTGATCATGTGAGATTTTTACTTGTGTTGTTGGAAAGAATGGCACAAATTCATGAATGACGTTGAGGTCAGCCAGAGCCAGGCTGTCAGAATCTGAGTATAAATTGCATCAGATGGAAATGCCAAACACGAGCCAACCAAAAAAATGAGTGTGAAGCTGTGGGTGACACTGATGGACTCATTGAAAACAGTTTGAGGAGGTGTTGTTGTTTAACTCCAGCCAGCAGTCCAGACCCACACAGAGGCTCACTCACTCCCCTGCCAGAGGAATTGAGGAAAAGAAACAAAAGGCTAAAAGCTGGAAAACCCATGGGAGATACAGTCAGCTTAATAGGGAAAGCAAAACCCATGCACACAAGTTAAGCAAACCAAGAATTAAATTCCTTGCTTCCTTCCCACAGACAGGCAGGTGTTCAGCCATTCCCAGCAGAGCAAGGGCCTTGTTATACGTAATGGTGACTTTGAATGATAAACACAAGACAGACACCGCCACTCCAAATGTCTCCCACTTCCATCTTCCCTCCATTAAGCACAGTGCCATACGGTCTAGAATGTCCCTTTTGTCAGTTTGCATCACCTGTCCTGTACACTCCTAAACTCCCAGGTACACCCAGGTGCCTCCCCAGGTGACTGCAGGAGGAGCAGAAAAGGCCTTAGCTCTGTGCAAGCCCTGCTCAGAAATAACAAAAACATCTCTGAATTATCAGCCCTGTGTTCAGCACAAATTCAAAACACAGCCTTGTACCAGCCCTTGGGAAGAAAGTAACTCTACCCCAGACACGAGTAAAAAACATTTAAAACTCCTTGCAGAGTGATGTCTAGGAGCTACCCCATATTCTAGAGTGGGGAGCAGAATGAAATTTGCATGGACAGCTAACTATACAACTGTGTTTCCACTGAAGACTAAAACTGGGATAGCCTTTCTGAAGCCAGAGAAGCCCATTCACACCCAAACACATGAGCAGTGTGGCTGAGGAGGAAGCCAGCTGTCCCTGCTATCTCAAAGGACTAGAACAACAACAACAGCAACAACAAAACAGAGGGGCAATAAATGAGCTATCTCTAGTAAAAAAAGACTGACAAGCAAAAGGCTAAATTGTTCAGCTATGCAATCTGATACTTATCAGGCTGGTGCCAGAGTAAAGCCCAACTCTAAAAGCTCCTTGTTTAGTTCCTGGTTAAAGCTTGCTACCTTTGCTACTGACAAACAGACCAGTGCTGTGCACAGCATTCTGAGTGTTCTGTTCTCTTGATGTGAAGTGATGACAAATCTGAATACAGGATTTACATTGGAAAAGGAGATGAAAACCAAGGTTTTTATAGATTTGAGTTTATGCATGCCTTTTTGGTGTGTACTATATAAAACTAGCTTGAATAAAAGACCCAAACAAATATTAGTTCCAACCTCCCCTCCTGATATTTGCTGAGGAAAATATGGCATAAATGCTGTCAGCCTGCAAGTGACAAGGCAAATAATGTGTCTACAGACTACTAAGACAAAACTGTGAGAAATGTGTTGTTTACTTATCTGTTTTACTTTCAACTTAATATTCTAAACTATTTTAACATTTCTTCCTGATTTTGTTCACCTTGAAGATTTCTTATCATACAAATTATTGCAGAGCAAAAATCAGCTGTTAAACAGAACATAGACTGCTACATTGCAAAATAAATCACTAGGTAATTAAAAGCAGATTCTGATGAGATAGTTTGGAGCAAAATCTTCACACAGGGGGTAATGGCTGATGTTAATAAGGGCAAAGTGTGTTCTCTATTCTTACTTTAATCTCCTCAGAATGAGGAGGAGATAATTTTTCTTTTTTGTTAGACCTAGGTATCAAAAGGAGAAAACATTTAAATGCACACTCAAAGCTTAGGGATCTGCAGCAGTAAAGGTGTATATCTCTTCTTCATCATGATCTCATTAAAGGGTTTTCACTTCATCTGTCTTTCCAAAATGTCGCACAGTAGTATGCAAGACCTGGATCTTGTGATCTGTCTAATCCACTGTAGGGTGAAAGGACAAGAGGAAATGGCCTCAAGTTGCCATCAACCTCAAGGGAGATTTAGTATCGATATTAGAAAAGAAAATCTTCACAGAATTTGTGATCAGGCATTGGAGTAGACTGCCCATGGAATCACTGTCTCTGGAAGTGTTCCAAAGGTGTGTGAATGGGGCACCTGGGGATATGGTTTAGTGGTTAACAAGGCAGTACTGCATTAGCCCAATGAACTTGGAAGTCTTTTCCAGCCTTGACCATTCTATGATTCTATCTTCCAGGAAGACAATTCATGTTAATTCCTAATTAACATGAATTCCTAATTAACATGAATTAGGAACTAATGAGCTCAATGATGCTTATCCCAGGAACAGTCCCTCAGACTTCTGTTATGCAGAGATCTTGCATTTTATGCCTGCCTTTTCTAGCATGTGCTGGTGAGTTGTTAACACCACATGAACTCACACCATCAGTTTCAGGTGTAAAACTGTGAAAGACCTATACCAACCTATCTTGATTGTGCAATTGCTGAAAATTTTGATGTTCATGTGGCTTCTTGGCATCTCAGGTTTCAAGTGCTGGAGGGCTGGAAGCATTGATGGCCTAAACATGATGTCTTGAAAACCTCAAACCTCTGTCCTTCTACTGTGTACTGTATCAAACGCATTCTGAAGCATATTTACATTTTAAATTTCATTCCTACACTGTGGTTTCTCATAAACCAAAACTCTCTTTTAGACTTCTGTACCTTCTATGTTCTATTAATGGCTCACGATGTGTTGTCCTGGGTCTGGGATTTATATTCTAGCTGAGTAAAACTGAGGAGAAAACAGATCCAGGTATCTTTTTAGCAAATGTAGAAGCAGTATTTTTGCATGGAGGATGTGATACACAGACACTCCATCACACATTGTCATCTGGTGTACAGTACAGCTCCAGCTGATGGAGATGGAGGAATATTGATACAGGCAATCAGAAATCCCATATCTGAATGTGTATAACTGCAGCAGAAATCTCTTGTCAGTATGCTCAGGTCTGCACATGTGTTATTTCCACAAAACCATGTCTGATTAACAGTCTTGAGGAATACGTAGTTCGTCTACCAAACCATGAAGCAACACACTTTTGTGGTAGCTTCTTGAAAATCCCCTCCAACAGTGTTCTGCAAAACTCTGTTTGGGAAGCTTTAGAGAACCAAAGACATGAGGATTTTTGATAGAAAGGGGCTGTGTGATATCGAGGGAAATGTTGGGAAATGTAGGGAATGCAAGTGATGCAAAGAAATGGACATCTTTAAAACACACATAACATCTCTCAGTGCTGATCTCCACATTCTACCCCTTCAAAGAGATTAAAAAATATGATTGCATTTGGCCTGTGGATCAGATCCTTAATTTTTTACTTAATTTGTTGGCTCAGTTGCAAGGATTTCAACAGAGTTGTATTGATTTCTTTTTCTTGAGAATCTGCTTACCATGTTTGATCACATTGGTTTGGTTTTATGTTTGAGATTTCATGTCTGAGGACTGTCAGTCTCCTGAGAAAGGGCAATGAGTACGAAGTGCCCTGGACAATATCTCAAATTGTGCTGGGCATTATTTTTAGGAGGTAGAAAGTATGACAGAAAACGAAAAAGCTACTGTTTTAATGCACTCTGGTCAGTAGTAGAGGCCACAGTGTTCCTTTAGCAGATAGCCAGAGAATCATAGAAATAGAAATCCATTTGAGTTAGAACACTCCTTGAAAACCATCGAGTTCCAATCCCACTGCCTTGGGCAGGCACAACTTCTGCTAGACCAGATTTTTTAGGGAGCCATCCAATCTGACCTTGGATGCTTCCAGGGATGGGACAGCCACAACTTGTCTGGGCAATGTGTTCCAGGGTCTCACCATCCTCACAGTCAAGAATTTCTTCCTCATATTTAATTTAAACCTGCCCCCTCTCAGTCTGAAGCCATCACCCCTCTTCCTAACATGCCTTTGTCCTGCAGATCCCTCTCCAGCTCTCATGGAGCCCCTTTAGGTAATGAAAGGGTCTGTAAGGTCTCTCTGGAGCCTTCTCTTTTCCAGACTGAACAACCCCAACTCTCTCAGCCTATTTCCAGCCTTCTCAGCATCTTTACAGAGTCCTTTGGACTTGCTCCAACAAGTTTATGTTTCCTTGTGTGATTCAGACTGTAGTAATAGCAATGATTGTGAGTCAGAATTTTCTGTGCAAACTAAACCAACTTTTGTCAGCACTCCATTTTTTGTATTCTCTGCAGCATGTTTAATAATGTAATTCTTCAGTGCATCTGAATGTTTAAATAAATCTCCAAAGGAGACAAGTCACTGACTCATGCAAAATTTCTCTGATGTATGTAATTAATTTTGATACACGGAAAATCCCGCAGGCCTAGACTGAGTTATAATGTTGAACTCCTTTATCAGCAATTTAATGCAAATTGGGAGCTTCTTCTTTTCTGCATACAGCTTTTATCTAAGGTGGTGGATCTTTTTCTGGACAAGATAAACTTCTTGTCTTTTGGCACACATATGCATTTCTGACATTTTGTCCAGAATAGAGAAAGATTTTATTAACACTATGTTAGGTTCCAGAAGAAACCTAAACATGCTAAAGATTACAGATTTAAAAATAAATTGCTAATTTCCTTGTCAGTGAGTAAAAGGCAAGTTTCCAGGACTTCAGCAGGGGCTTTTGTATTTTCAGCCCCTGTGTTGTTTTTGCATGGAAAGTGAAGATTTGGGATGTTTTTCTTGACCTTTAATATTTATCTGTGTTCTGTTTTTCAGGTTTGTGTGGCATACCTGATATTATGAGTGTCCTAGGTTAAAATGTAAGAAGTGCCAAAAGTATGTATTCTATCACCATCTTCATGAGCTGTTGAAACCAGGTGGGGCAGTGTTTCCCTTATCTGCTGCTAATGGCTCATCAATGCCTTGCCACATGACTCACAGATAACTCCCCCAGGAGCTATCTCTGTTTAAT
>VZUI01035583.1:0-11427 GCA_013401135.1 Cettia cetti | reverse complement strand
AAGCCTTTTTTTTTTTTTTTTTTTTTTTTTTTTCATGTAGGAAGCTTTATTCAATGTGAATAAAGGCTGTAATATTAAAGTAGTCTAAAATTTTGGCTTCAGACTTTAGACCTTCCATGATAGTACCTGGCTACTGAGAAAACCCAGTCTTCTACACTGCACATTCCACCACTCAGATAAAAGACTGCCTCAGCTACTCATTGCCTTTGGAAAAAAAATTAGGATTTGATTTCCTCAGCTCAGACTTCAGTCAATATTGCTTTCTGTACTTAGAATGGTGATATTTACCTCTCTTCAGTAGAAAATAGTAGGTTTGAATTTTCATGATCAGAAGTGAAAGTTCACCTTCTTTCTTTCAGCACATCATCTTTAAGTGAAAAAAGCAACAAAACTACCAAGGAACAATGATTACCAGTTTAGTGCACAGCAATCAATACCCCTAAAATGGGACACTCACTCTTTCTTACTCTAAGAGTGATGTGCTTTTCACTAGTGTATAGCAAATTTTATTTATTCCTTTTGTATGAGCTAAGCCACAAATTGAGAGCTAATATCAGAATTATGTCAATTTGTAAAACAATTCTTTAACAGTGTTGACACCTAAAAAATCAGTTTCAGCAAAGAAATATTTTAGAATTGGTGACACTCACTTGAAGTCTGATGAAGAAGAAACAGAAGTAATGTGATTAAATTGTGAATTAAATTGGGATTTATGCATACTAATTTTCTGATACATCACAATAAGTAGTAGATTTCAAGATAATTATAAAATAAATATTGCATTTTATATTTTGTTTCCTATAAAATCTTTTATGCAAATTACTAAATAAAAGCATTGAAAATGGCATGAAAAGCAGAAAGAGAATCCAGGAGTATAAAACCTGACACTTTCTATAGATCATAATGACTGGAATTGTGACTAGAGAAAGCTGAATAAATAATTATTTTAAAAAGAGAGTTAGCTAAACCATCCTGAATATATGAAGAATGTGTGCCCAATATAGTTCACGAATGGGTGAAATATTTTCATGTTTATCTTTTTGTTCTTCCTGATTTTAATTATGCCAATGTATGACATGGGGATAGCATATAAATCTTGAGTTTTGGAGTGAAGAAGGGTATAATGGAGGAGCTCAGGGTATAAAAATTTAAAGAGCTCTTAAGGAATCCAGGGTTGTAGAATATGATTACCAACTATTTAACAGTGCCAGAATGCCAGAATGTTTCTGCTATATCCTCATTTAAAAAAACCAAAAAACCCCAAAAAAACCACAACCAAAAAACCAAAACCAACCAACCAAACAAACCAAACCAACACAAAAAAAACCCCCCTCCAAACCCACAGAGTGGAAGGGGGTACTTCATAAAGTAGACACTACAGAAGTTAATGACTTATGACATGTGGCAGAATCAACTTAAAGCAGAAAGGCAGAAAAAAACCAAAACAAAACCAAGTGTAAAGGCTGTAGAATACTCAGCTGGAAAACTGCAACATCCCACAGAAAGATGAGATTATGATAACTTGGTGGTTTCCAGAGATCACTGAATTGTTTCATTATAAATGTGGTTCTTGTAAAGACACAGAAAGAAAACCAAGGAAAGGAAGTCTCAGTATTGTTTGGTTTTAATCCCAGTTTAAGAAAATGGAAATTAGTAAATACAGACTGAAATGCTACAAGAAGACTACATAAATATTAGAGTCTGAATCCTGGGCTCAATCATATAGGAATAAAAAGTAAAAATGAATCAACAAATGAAACCCCACCACCACAACAAAATCAAGCAAATGAAAAAACCCC
Organism: Cettia cetti; assembly: GCA_013401135.1. Taxonomy (NCBI): domain Eukaryota; kingdom Metazoa; phylum Chordata; class Aves; order Passeriformes; family Sylviidae; genus Cettia; species Cettia cetti. The sequence continues at coordinate 9,628 of VZUI01035583.1, read as the reverse complement.
AAGCAAACAGAATAAAACAAAACAAAAAATCCAACCTCCCTCCCAAAAATCACCAAAACCTTCTCTACTTTTTATGTACCTAAGCTAGTAAAACATCTTCTGCAGATCCTGCAGATAGGGATCCAGTAAAAAGTTCTTCTGACAGTTTGATTTATGTCATCCATTAGTGAAACTAAAGACAAAAATAAGTCATCCTGGATGATACATCTTGGATGTATGTTTAGTGGCCCTTTTTCAGCATACTTAAACCATCAGAACTAACTCAGTAAAGGAACTAACCTTTGCTGTACTAAGGGCATGAAAGAGTGAGAGCTGATCTAAAACCAAACACTTGGTAACAGAGGAGAGGAGAGAAATAAAACATGGAGTGGATGGAAGAGAAAAAGGTAATTAGAGATTTAAAATATCTAGGGAATGCTTAGATAGGCAGATTCTGCCTATGTTGTCATCATCACATCATTGCTGCATCACTCTTCTGCAAGTCTTGCTAAACTGTGTGAGTTAAGGTAAATTTGCAATATGTGCAGTTCAGCAGACAACAACACTGACTACAGCATCAAAGAGAAAACATGAAAGATATGAAAAAAGACACTGAAAGATAGACAACACCTGAATTTAAGATAAAGCAAAATAAAAACTGAGGAGTTAATATTTACCACTAGGAATTTGGAAGGGAAAGGTAGACTGTACTAAATTGAACAGATTGCAAACTATTAAAGACAGCAGCAGACAGAAAGGATGCTGAAGCTGTTCAGACAGAACACATGGCAAAATCATGCAGCCCCAGGGGGACTAGGGAAACAAGTGGGTCAAGCTTGAGAGCTAAGATAAAACTGTGGTGTGAATAATCAACAGAAAATCTTAGTTTGCTTGTGATCTTGCAAGGCTCCCAAGAGAAGAGCATGACAAGAAAGCTATTTCTTGTGAGATGGTAAAGGAACTTGGCCTGGGGCTTTCTTAGAAAGATCATGGCCCACATACACATTTGTTTCTTCTGCCTCTCAGGAGAACTGGTACCCATATATTTTATAACTAAATAAATAATACAGTGGAAATATTCTGCATGGTAAATTTTTTACTAAATGGTAAAAAAAAAAAAAATTCAGATGGCTTTTGCTAGCCTAAAAATAGTCAATATACTGTGCATACTAAATATTTCTACAACCTTTTCTTCCTCTGAAAACAAATGTTGTCATTAAGACTAAAGTCAACTCAGAGCATTCTTCACAGTTTCACCCAAGACCCTTCTATCTTTCACAAGAAAGCTTTAACAGATACAGAAGGACTCATTCATAATGATATCCCATGGTTGAAGGTAAAGCATGTAGCCAACCATCACAATACAAGCTGGACTTGATGCTGAAACAGAAAGGAGCTTAGTTATGCCACTTTTCTACAAACTTTCACTTCTCTCATGCCAGACAAAGCTAGTTCCAGCAGTCCAATGGACACACTGCTAAGACTGAGGTGAGGGCTTAGCTTGTCTGAGAGAGATTTTAATGAAAAATGCAACTGTTAAGCAAAACTGCCTGGCATTGAGGAATGAGGGGAAAAAAGTATACAAAATAGCCCTGTCACCAAGGTCAGAGAAGGAAAGGGAGGATGTGATCCAAGGTTAAGCACAGAATCCTGTCAAGAACAGCAGTTCATGGAGGAACCATGATAGAGGATAATATGAGAGGGAGCAATGAAGAGGAACCCTCAACCCCTCAAGGTCATGATTGTGAGGCCAGCAGGTGTTCCCCACCATCCTGAGGGGACTAAGTATAGCAGACGGTCAATTCTAACAGGGCAGGAGAGGAGTCTGGAATGAAGAGGAGCTGAGCCTGGGAAAGATGGGGAGAAGGGGGAGGAAGACATTTTCTACGGATGTGCAAATATTTGCCTCTTTTTAATTTGTTTCCCAATACCTGAATCAATACTCAAATATGCATATTTAATAGGCAATAATGAAAATTAAATTTCTTGAGCTGAGTCAGTTTTGTCTATGACTTGTAATTGGTAAAGCATTTCTCTGCCTACCTAAATACACAGTCTTTCTCATTCCTGCTCTTGCTAATTTCTCCTCTCCTCCTCCTGAAGGGGGAAGGCAAGTTATTGACTGTCACTGTGGGTGCTTGGCTTGCAGCCCAACCTACCCCATTGATGTATCTTCATTTACTACCTTGGAGCTGGTTATGCAAAAAGAGAAGAAAACACAGAAGGATATAAATAATGAAACAAGAAGGAAAAACCCCACAACCTCTTCTTCTTTGAATATGTTAAAAGAAAAAGCCAGAATGAATGCTAGTAGATTCAGCAAAACAGACTTTAGAAAGTTTAAGAGAGAAAAGGGAAAAAAAGTGAAAAATTAAGTAATAAACCCTACAGTATTTATTTATTTAAATTAATTTGTTTTTTCAATTATCATAACATTTTGCTGTTGTCCCCTGTCTTATGACCTTTCATTTTTCAGATCAGAAAGTATACTGGTTTTATGTGGCATGTTGCCCATGATGGAACAGGTTTCCGGTAGTGACCAGGTGATAATGCGGGCATGAAGTTCACAGAGAACTGCAGTTAGTGGCAAGTATTCATCTTGGAGCAATTTGCAAAGGACTGTCTCCCATAGGAAAGACTCCATGTTGGGGCAGGGGAAGAGTAATAAGAGGGAGAAGCAGCAAAGACAATATTAAATGAACTGACCATGAATCCCATTTTCTGCCACCCTGTGCTGCTTGATGAGAAGGAGGTAAAGAAAACTGTGAGTGAAGTCAAGTATGAGAAGAAAGGAGGAGTGGGAAGAAAATGCTTTGAAATTTGTTCTTATTTCTCATTTTCCTGCTCTGACTTTTGACTGGAAATTAATTATATCAATTTTCCCAGGTCAAGTGTTTTGCCCATGTCAGTAATGGATGAGTGATCTCCCTCGTCCTGTCTTTATATTGAGTCATGAGCATTTTGTCATATTTCCTTTCTCTAGTCCAGAAGAATGGGAGTGAAAGAGGAGCTTGGTGGGCACCTTGTGGCTAGCCAATATGAACCCACCTCAGCAGGCTGTTAAAACTAATATCTGCCAGGTGAGTCTGTAAAAAAAGCTATGGTGTACAAAGAATACATAGGCACTTAAAAACATCAGAGACCTGTAACACTGGAGTGATTTAGACATTCCTCCCTGGCAAATGCTGTCTCCCTTCCAAATCTTTGCAGCAAAGCCTTTCTTGCTTAGATTTTGCATATATTCTGGGGTTAAATCCTAATAGTTTGAAACTTTCTTTCAGTTTATTGCATTTCCAATAACCTGGCTTTTCCTATTTCTCTCCCTGTGTGTGTTTAGGCCAAAAAAGAGTATGTGTTTGTATCCTTTGGTATAGCGTAGGGGTTTTGTGTAAAAGTTCTAGATAATTAATGTGATGTGAACCTGCTTTGTTGTGTAATTTCATTACTTTGCCGCAACAGTTCATTTCAAGTCCCAGCTGGAAAGACCTCTGTTATTCCTCACCCATTATTTTACTTTTGCCTTCTCTTACTATTTATGTTCAGTTCTGTTATTAATGTTACAAAGTGCTCAAAAATGGTTTCAATGGAAAGATAATGTATTCCATTTTGAATACTGTATTACTGAGACAACAGAACAATCACATTTAGGAAGCACTTGATTAGCAATTTCAAATAATCGCTATTTGAAAATCTCCAGTGTTGCCTCAAGTGAAAGGGTAGGTGGGGATGTAGAGATTATTTTCCTTATGGCATTCATTACTTTGTATAGCCTTCTTATGTCTGCCTTAATTTCTTGTGTCTAAATTAAGATCATAATCATTTCCGTCTTTCCATCCATAGAAGCAACTTCAAGCCTCTAAAAATTGTCACCTGTTTTGAAGCACCTTGTTTTTCACTATAGCATCATTGGAAACAGATGGTCCAATGTTACTTTTCATTCTATTTTCCACTTCACAGTTAATAAAAAGTAGGTCTTAAGTTTCTTTGAAAGCAAACATAAAATACTGAAGTATATTACCAAAGTTTTGTTTGGTTTTGTCAATATATATAGCCTATTTTATAAATAAAATGCAGAACAAATAAAGTTCTACAAAAAAATCTGCAAAAACCCCACAAACAAAATAAACCAAAAAACCCCACAACAATCATTATAAGTTCTTAGTTAATTGGGAGAAAATATACTAATTTTGTTATGCCTGTTGCACTTCTTCAGTTAAAAAAATGGTTTAAAGGAAAATCAAATACCAAAATATGATCTGTGTTAAACTTAAACCTTGCTTTTCAAAATGAATTATTGGTTTTAGTCGATAATGGGAAACTAATTGTAAATTGATTATATCTTAATTAATATTTGGTCATATCAATCAAAATATTGTCTTTAATGAACAGGAAAAGAAGCTTTTATTCAAAGCACTAATAATTTATTTGTATCTTTTTTCTAATACCAAAAATCCTAACATCAAGGTCAGTGAAGGAGGGAAAGAAGGTACTCCAGCTGGTGGAACAGATATTTCCCTGTGATCCAAAGAGAAGACTATGGTAAAGCAGATGTCCCCCTGTAGCCTATGGAAAATGCCATTCCTCAGCAGGTGGAGAGTCCTCAGAAGCACTTCAAGAGCCTGCACTGGAGCAGACTCCTGGCCCATGGAGAGAAATTCATGCAGGAAAATGTTTTCTGGAAGGAACTGGGTCCCATGGGGAACCCAGGTTGCAACAGTTTGTCCCTGAGGGACTGTACATCCTGGAAAGAACTCATACTGAAACAACTCTTGGGGCACCATAGCATCTGGAAGATAACCATATTGAAGGAGTTTATGAAAGACAGTCATGTGGGAGGGACCCCACTGAAGCAAGAACGTAGCATAAGGAGGGTAGAGTCATGAGTCTGGAAAGAAGGGTGATGGAAAGGTGGCTTTAATTTCAGTTTTGTTTCTCGTTTTCCCACCCTAGTTTTATCTGGTTGTAAATTAAATTAATCTTTCCCAGTGAAGTTTTGCCCATGAGGGTAGTCAGTGATCTCCTTATTCTTGTCTTGTGCTGCAAACTTTTTCGTCATATTTTCTCCTCCTATCCTTCTGGGGAGGAGGAGTGAGAGTCCTACATTCCTGTTTTTGTGAGAGGTGAGTGGTAATCTGCCCATACACTTTTACTTGCACTGTGTAATTGAGATGATGACTGCTCTCTTCACGATTGTAGTGACTTATTACAAACTCTTCAGGACACGTTTGCTAGAAATCAGGTGTTTATTAAATCGTCAGTGCTAAGCTCGTAGTAGTAAGTAATGTAAGAGTCATTAATCAGGTACATTCAGGTAACTGCTTCAAATGGTCATGCATTTCTCTAGCAATTGGCCTTTTAAAAAGGAGAACACCTAGCAAATTAAGTTATCATTTATTTTAATTCGGATTTCACAGACTGGTTTCAAGACTTAGTGTTCTATTCTTTTACACGGTTATTAGTTCTGGTTTTACCCTTTTTTTTTTTTTTCCTCACAGCCTCAGACTAAATTTGGGCCTGTATTTATGCATGATTAATGTGCATTTCAGGTTCCAAAGTTCAGCATGCCATTTGCATGTGAGCGGAAACTGTGGCAGTTTCTCTGTCAATTGTCAGTGCACAGAGTCAGACTGAGTGAAGTATCTCGACACAGGGAAGAATTTCTTCAAAAAAAGATTTTTTAAGCCTTGAGATGGACTGCTCAGGGACGTGGCTAGGTCACCATAACTGGAAATGTTCAATAAGTGACTGGATGTGGCACTTAGGTCCATAGTGAATTTGATAGGATGGTGTTTGTTCAAAGGCTGTACTCTATGATATCAGAGGCTATTTCCAATATAAATTGTTCTGTGATCCTGTGAAGAAAGGATGTGCCTAATATGAGATGCTAACAAAAATTAGTCATCACTGTCTAGAAATGGAATTATCAGACTATCATGGTGTGATTTATGATGATAGTCTATTCCATGACACTCTATTTTATGCCCAAAAATGGTTGCTGTATCTTTAAGGCTTGGGACTGGGTGTGTGTAGGGCTGGGGAGGGGAAAGTTTACAGGGTTTTTGGTGGGCATCGTTTTTGAAGATTCCCTGATATAAATGATTTTGACCAAAGAAATATTTGTAATTGTTGCTATAAAGGTTTACCAGTTCAAAGTTCCATGTTCCTTATTCTGTTCCTCCTTTTTCTGTCGGGTTACCATTGAGCCCCGCTACTCCCCAAAGTGGTGACCAGAAGTATATGCAAATTAACAGCCAGATAACACCATTCTGAAAAGAAAACCCCAAAAGACAATGAGCTAAAGCCTGAATGAGGGACTAAAAAGGACACATCTCTATTGGGAAAGAATGGTATTATCCTTTCACTTCATCCTTGCGGACCTGACTTTGTCGGTGCAACCAGAAAGAGACTGGACCAGAGTTGCCCCCCCTGGATCTCCGAGCCAACATCGACTCCTGGTGCTCCCGTGAGGATGGAAGTCCCGGCTCCGCCTGCACACCAGCTGACAAGGCTGCACACCTCCTCTGTGTTGCCCCTGGGAGTGGTGGTGGCGTGTGTGCGACCTGTCGGGCCCCCACACTAAGCTGATCCTAATAAAGGCATTCAAAAGGAGCCTGTCTCCTGCCCTGTTTTTATCACTCCCTGCCCAGGTGAACCATGGTGCTGTGCAGTTTGGTTTTCCCGGGCTAGCTTGGTTTCCTTGGCTCAGACTAGAAGCTTTTCCCTTCGCTGGCTCAGAGAAGCTGCAGTGGGAATCTTTCATCTGCCTCGAGGTGAACTCACCAGCTGTAGGTCTGAGAAGGGAGTGGGACTGGTGGGAGCAGGGCTGCCCTGTTCCAGCCCCAGCCTCAGGGAGCTCAGGGAGAGAAAGCACAAAGAGGCTCCGGACCAATTTTTTTGCCTGCCATGACTGATGTGGAGAGGAAGTCGATGCCAGAGAGCCATCAGGATTTTGCGTCCTGCTGGAACTCAGTGGAAGCCCCACTTCCCTCAGAGTGATAGCTGGCACTATCTTGAAATGTGTTGGGAAGGGGTATTTCTCCAACACTTCCACCATTCTCTGGGCATTTTTGGGTCTTTGTTCTTGTGGGGGTGGGGGGGAAGTTCTGATAGTTTGATGTTTTTCAGTTATTTACTTTATTCCTTGCCTTGAGGGTATTCTGTTGCTGATAAGCCATTGTGTTCTGTTTGTTTTTGTCTATTAGTATTAATTTCTACTGGTGGAGGAGGATTGTTGAAATCCTTTAGAGGAGGCTGCTACCTGCAGAGTGTGCTCTCTTTAATTTGTCTCAAAACTGAGACATGGAACTTCTCTCTATCTCTGTGGGTATAAAGACAATTGTCTATATTTTCTCAAATGGAAGTCCCTTAAGACTGCGCTTATCCACTTACCACTGCTTTTGAGTCTCTAAATAAATATCTGCATATTTTTCAGTTGTGTTTGCTGTAGGCTGAGAGAAATTATCTGAACTCTGTTCAGTACTATAAGGCCACACCTGGAGGACTGCATACAATGCTGGTCTCTCCAGTACAAGAGAGACACAGATACACTGAGTACAGTCAAACTAAGAAACACCAAGATGATGAAGGGACTGGAGAATTTATCTTAACTGAAAAGGCTGAGAGAGATAGGACTATTCAGCCTGGAGGAGAAGAGGCTTCACAGGTTCTTTATGGTGGTGCCCAGTGACAGGACTAGATGCAACGGGCATGAACTAGAACACAGAAGACTCCATCTGAAAACCTGGAAGCCCTTTTTCAGCTGTGAGAGTGTCTGAGCACTGGCACAGGTTTCCCGGGGGACTATGGAACATCTGTTCCTAGAGAAATTCTAAAGATGTGTGTGCATTGCTCCGGGAAACAGGCTTGAGGTGGTCCTGCTCAAGCAGCACACAGGACTAGAAGACCTCCAGGGCTGCCTTCCAGCCTCAACCATTCTGTGGTTCTAGAAAAGTTCTGTGCTGCAACATCGCATTAAATGACAGATAATTAAGATAAGAAGCTGTTACAGAAATCCTTAGATTTAATAAAGATGAATATTGTAAACAGAACTAAATTCAAAGTACTAAGAATGATAATTTAATATGAAGTGCCTTATCTGAAAAACTGTAAGTCACTAGAATCTACTTTTCATGTGGGCTTTGACAAATAATGCCTCTAGAAACAAAAGTGGTTCTGCATCAGGGAATTTGGAGGGTGAGACTGTGATTCCACAAATAACTCATTTCCAAATAGTTAAAGGTTAATATACTGATGTTCCCATACAAATAGGTAAGTTTATTTCTATTACTCACTTCATTCAGGATAAGATTTAAAAAAAAAAAAAAAAAAAAAAAAGTAGCTATAGGACATTTTCAAGCCTCATTTTGCAAACTTATTACAACAGTATACTGTGAAGAAATCTAACTTGGAAGCATCCTTGGGCGTGTGATTGAAAACCTGGTTCACAAATTTATCTATATTTTATTAGAGTGATCAAATAGTGAGCATGAATAGTCAGAGGAAGCACAAAAGAGGAAATGAGATGAACAAAGCTGCATGATTGAAGACACCTGTAAAACTCCATTTTTTTAAAATCAGAGGCAATATAACTTACCACTCTGTACTTTAAACGTTTTTTTTTTTGCTACAAACAGGAAATATGAAATTTACATATCCAGAATTTTTAGTTTCCTCAGCTGTCTAACTGTGACACTAGACAAATCATGTGAGCTCTAGTTTACATGTGTTTCTGAACAACCATTCTCAAATTTCTTTACTGAAGTTAATATGAAGAAATGTACATGCATAATGTAAAAGTAGTCCAAGATTGTGTAAGTATAAACTTCAGTAAATGATATACACTTACTTTTCAAAAACTGAATTTACTAAAGAAACAAAATAATGTTCCAAATAATTTATAAGTTGCAGTAAGAGACCACAAATGAAGGAATGGTCCATAGAGTTTCTTAGGATTTGAAAGCCTAGCACTTATTTTAAAGCCTCTGCATGGGCAAATGGCTTTTTTTGGAGAAAGTTTTTACTTTGTAGGGCATTATGTGGTCCAGCCAGCCAGTTCTTTTGGGTTTCAGCTGATTGCCATAAAATAGTATCAAACATAAACCAATGATGATGTTGTAAAAAAAAATGCCAACAAAAAACCCCAAAACCAGCCATTCTTTTCTTCTAGGAATTAATCATTCGTGCTTGATAAATCTTAAATGCCAATATTTGGAGTCACCAATAAATTACAGAGATTCAAAAGAAAATTTACTTCCTAGTACACAGATGATAAATTTTCTGTAATACTCAGAACTTCCCTAATTCATTTCCAAATGGGCTGTTTTCTTGTACCTGTTTGTCCACAGGTGGAAAGAGCTCTAAGTATTATGTCACAAGTAGTTTTTTTTAAATCATATGTTAAGGAAGGAATTCTAAAGAAAAAATTTTGAAAGGCATAAGTAATAAAGTTTTAGAACATCCTGAATCAGAAGAGACCCACAAGGATCATCAAAACCCAAGTCCCAATTGACAGAAGTTGGCTATGAACTAAATCAGATAAACTTTGCTACTTACACATATCTTTATTTGTTTGATCATTCATTCATTCATTCATTCATTCATTCATTCATTCATTCATTCATTCATTCATTCATTCATTCATTCATTCATT
>VZUI01035579.1:0-11409 GCA_013401135.1 Cettia cetti | reverse complement strand
AAGAAAAAGAAAAAGAAAAAGAAAAAGAAAAAGAAAAAGAAAAAGAAAAAGAAAAAGAAAAAGAAAAAGAAAAAGAAAAAAAGCCAACAAATCAAAGCCAAGAGCCAAAAGCTAAGAGTCAGTATTTAAATTCTTATAGTTAGATCAACCTTTCCAACTTTGTGAAATTCAGTGTTGGAGACTTGAGTGAGATGAAGCTGCACAAAGTCTGAACAGGGACTACAGCATCTACAAAGCAGGAGTGAATGAATCTGCACAGGATTTTGGTGTTCAAGTCCCTCTCTGCTAACAGCAATACCAAAGAAAGCAGGTTGGAAGACATCTCCTCTGTGTGCACAGCCAGAGAAGAAAAACTCCTCTTCCCTCCCTATTTCCTGTCCAGGCTGGAGGGGAATTGGTGTGCATCTAATGACTTGTGGTAACCAGTAAAGCCCAGAACCAGACATACAGGTACTGGCCTAAGGTCACCACACAGCACCTTCCAGCTGGAGCGTTAGATCCAGGAGAAGTAGACAGTGGGGACAGAATATCTCAGACAAGAGAAAATGGTTCAGAGACATCTAAAACATTGTTTAATTTTTGAGTCATTTCATTGTTCATTTCAGTCCTTTTTTACATATCTAATTAAGACCCTAATTAAAGGCCTAAAATCCCCTCCAGGAAAACAGTGTCTCGGTCACTCTTTTGAGGCAGACTGTGGCACAGTCCTGAGCAAATGTTGGCTAAAGGAAGACTGCAGAGGGAGAGCCTGATGCTCAGTATGCCAGCTTGAGGAGAAGGTGACCTAGGTTTGAGTTCCTATTTGTTGAAGTTAACAGCTCAACAGAAAGGAACAAAAATTTCCTAGACTCAAAATAAGGACCAGAGGAGAAAAGCCATGACTGTAAGAGCATTTACCTGCATTATAGCAAGTGCTCTACCAGCCTAGGAGTTGGAAAACTGTCGTGGCTTGCTCATATACTTCCTGAGTTTCATCTTGACACTGCTTAGGTACCTGAATTCCTCCCTCTGGTTTGGTTTTTGGTTCTTTTATCAGTTGTGGTCAGGCCTCTCAATCCCAATTTGCTGAATCCAAGCCCTGTACTTCTGAGAGAAAACCAATACTAATAATAATGGGACTTTTGTCTTTGTGATCCTATCTGTGAAGGGATGGTAGCCTCTGTGCTGTGAAAGTTCCTGAAACTTTCTCCCGTCCACCACCACCTCCTTACAGCTGAGGGATGTGCTACTGCAGCACAGCTGGCTCTCCTCACTTCAGGTTCAGGAAGCGATTCTCTACAAGCCAAACTACTGGGGCTTGTTCACTGTATTTTATAGCACAATGGACAACATATCAAGGGGAAAATAATCGTATTTACATTTTTTCTGCTAAGTGGAAGGAAAAGGAGATGGCATTCCAGAGAGCGATAAAATGAGAATGAATGCATTATAGGAATAGAGTGGCTAGGAGAATTTTTTAACATTTTAATGAATAAATGACATTTTCATCCACTAGAAATACAAAGTACGTAAGTAGTATTTACCTACAGATCACAGTGTAGCAGGAATCTCTTCCTTTGTTAGAATCCTGGCAGAATGATATCCATTTTGCAGGAAATCTTTCATTACGTTCAGGACTGCTTACCTTTAGTAATGAAAGCCAGATCTTTTTCCAGTTAAGCCAGTTGCAAACCTTCTGTTTTTTTCAGCCATCATAAAAATTGTCTAATCCATATCACAAACATGCATCCTCATTTAGCTTGCTCTGGATGCCAAACTGGTTACTGTCACACTGAGTGCTCATGGTCAAGGTTCAAGTAATGGCTAATGCTCTGAGTGAGGCTACACATAAGTGTGTTTTAGTTTGGAATGCATTGTCCTAGGTGGTAAACACAAAACAGCTCCCTAGCCATTTAATTATCTGAGATTATAATGATCCTAACTTTGAATAGGATTTTCTGCCATACCTTCTGGTTTCTGAAAAGCAGTGCCTTAAAGCAAAACCAAGTTTGTTCTCTTTGATTTTTTCTTTTTTTGGTGTATTTTTAAATATTTCTAATTCAATTCAATTTTTACATATTTATTATAGTGGTTTACATCTTGTGTTTCTTCACAATGCTGGTTTATAGTTAGTTTCCGTTTTGGAAGCATTAAATGTATGAAAATAGGGTGCACACACATGAGGGGATACTTACTCATGCAAATAATCCAATTGAACTCGGTGAACTTCCTGAAGACAGCATTACTCATGCAAGTAAGTGATTACAGGACTGTGTCACACAATGAGCAGTGTGGGCCTGATTATCTTCTCACCTACACTGGTTTTGCATCATTACAGTTGCACTGGCTCTAATGGAATTACTCCTCATTTTTCCTAATGTAAGAAAATTGAGATTCACACACCCACTCAAAAAACTTGATGATGATAATAATAATAATAATAATGGCCAGGAATGAATGATGACTCATTTAGGTACAATGCAACAGAAGTAGATCTATAAGTGCATTTCTGTGAAGATCTTGCTATTAGCCAAACTCATTGTGGAGCCTGATCCCTATCTGACTAGGGTTGCAGAGGGCTTAGAATTTGACACGCAGTGCTCATTATCAATTCTTTCTTACTCTGGAGAGCAAATTTTCTTAAAGTCCCAAGAGAAAGGTAAGGCAAATGTTACTGCATTCATCTTATATGCAGAATAAGCCAAGCATAAAGTGGCTTAATTTAAAATATTTTCAGATGCTATAAAATACATGTGTTCTACAAACACAGGTAGTCAAAACCAAAGATCCTTGAGACACTTACCAACTCAGTCACAGAAAATGTGGAAAAGTAGCACACAAGCCCCTCTTTAGACAAAAAAGTATCCAGAAAATCAGCAGTGAAGTGTTACAAGCCACAAGAGATCTTAGTAGCATCAATTTTCCTCAGTGGGCATCTCCATGGAGAGACTTCATACCCCTTCTTCCAGGCAGTTTTGTACACCAAAGAGCATGGGCATTTCTCAAAACCCACGCAGGAATGATTCTGATTCTGCATTCAATTCTCATAATTATCAATTTTGGTAACTTAAAAATTCAACTTCATGTATGTGCCAAATTAAAAACTCCCTGGATCTCCAGCATGATTGCTTTGATGAATTGAATCCTTCTAGTCCATTTAACATGAAATAACAGACTTGTGTTGATGGTGCTTTTGTTCTTGATAGTAGGAGAACTTGTTACTGAAAAATTAGCTACTCACCCTTAAGTAATCACTAACATTCCAGCTCCTGAATGTAAAAATGAAGAAAGAGCAGATGGAAACAAACAAAAATTGTATTCATAATACATAACAAAGTGATGCCTACAAGTGATATTTCAGCAGGGCAAAAAAATAGGAAAACTACGGTTTTCATTGGGCCTTAATGTATGTGTCCCTCTCTAATGCTTCCATCTTCAAGCAGTTCTGTTTTATTGACACAACAACACAAATTGCAGAAGTAAATTGAATCACAGGCTCAGAATGTAAAAATCAATGAGAAATAATTTTGTAGCACTAAAGTGAACAGTGTAATGCTAGGTATTCATTTAATTAACCATGAGCCTTTCCACATAATGCACAATCATTGCCAGCTTTTCAGCTCACGGTTATTCCAGGAATAATGGGTTTGGGATTCATCTTTAGAAAACCTGCATTAATATTTGAAAGCATTTAAATCCATTAGTGGGTCATCTGAACACTGCAGGTCACTTTTACATTGCTAATTGAAACAATGGTAATGGGTTATAATCTACTATCTAATAATGCCTGGAGTGTTTTACAGCTTTTATATCTGCAGATTCCAGGAAATATGTAAATTTGTTGCTGAAGTGTTATAAAATATGGAAATTTAAATGGCAAACATGAAACTATTTCTTTTTATAAATTTAAAAAGAAAACCACTCACAGCATTAATAAACTGAAGAGTTACACTATATTTTGATGTCAGGATAAATTCCTTTCTATAGACTTTACAGTGTTCATCGCTGCTGTGCTGTAGGCTTAACATCTGGCATTCACATTTTCAACATTGCCATTAGGAGAAAGTGAATATCATTAAACCAGTGAGTAAACAATCATGTCATTGTTTCCATATGCAAGCTATACATTGACTCAGTCTGTTGTGTTCTGACAGCAATGTGTTTTGTTTTGGTTAGGTTTTTTCCCTCCATTATTTGATGCAAATTTTTTTTCCATGGGATTGTCTGTTTTTCTTGCATGTAGAAGTAGCCATACCATATGGAAGTCTTAATTTAGGGTGGCTTACTTTCAGTTTTGTGCTGCTTTTCCTTTTTTCTTTTTTTTTTTTTTTTTTTTTTTTTTAATTAAAAGTTACTAAAAGGTAAAGTTGCTTTACGAATCTTTCAGGTAATTGAATAGAACACAAATTGATGCTTAAACCCTCATTTTAGTTTTTAATTAAACAGGCATCTTGCACATTTACCTGCATCTTCATAGGCTTAATTACAGTCTGATTGGGCAAGAAAATCCTGAGAAGAGCATCTCATTACATCTAGGTAGGCTGCACTGGCAGGAATGTGTGGCATGTGTATAACGGGAAGCATGTGTGTTTGTGAACGTGTTTAAATAATTTACTTGGTTAATAAAATATGGATGTCATGTTTGAGGGAAAATTGTGGATCATTGTATCACCTTTGCACTCACCAGTGGAAAAAAAATCAGTCTGTAATATGGTTGATGGGAGAAAATAAAAAAAATATATATTGTGGGTAACATTTTAACACAAACCCATTAAACTGGGAACAGTTCTATATTCAGCAAGGTAAACAAACTTCTTGCTTCCTAGTGACATGTATATTGCCCTAACATGTGCCATTCTGTGTGGAAAATAATGGCTTTTGTAGGTGAATAAACCCCACAGCTTTTATGGCTTATTCCAGTGTGGTGTGATATTTGGTCCGCTAAGAATACAAAGCATCCAAAGCTCCCTTCTTGCTTTGTTTTATAGGGGGAAGGGGCGCTGCAGATGGGATCTTATTCTGTAGGTTCTTGTTTGAGAAGACAGCATTGTTACAAGAAAGCTATAATTTCATTAGTATATTTTTTAAACAACAGCTATTGATCAGGGCTGTCAGATGCTGTCAGAGGCAGAATCCTTCCTATTCAGTGTCTCTAAGCGTGTGAGGAGGAAGATGAGAGAATATAGTGTTTCTCCCCAGCTGACTGGTATGCCTGAACTGCTCTGTGATGGAGTCTGCACGTGGGGCTAGCAGAGGCAAGATGGTCTCAGAAGACAGAAAACTTCCTTCTACCCCAGCAAGAAATAATGCATGGATAGGCACGGCAGCACTGGGGAGTGAGAGCCCTTCTGTGCTCTGGGGGGGCTGTTCTGCCATGGTGATATGGCTGCAGTGTGAGGGGGGCCTAGTTCATCAAGATGAAAAGAATATCACCTCTGGTTTTCCTTGCTATGCAGGGGATGAATTAAAATAATCTCCACTGGGATATGATAAAGATATTTGAAAGGCAGTTTTTAGTTGAATTTTGAAAATATGCAGAGCCAGGAACAGCAGATGCTCACTGGTAGATAGTCTCAGCTCTAACTGGCCATACTCTAGAGTGGCAAGAGAAGCACCTGCTCTGAGCCAAGAAGAATGTTATCCACAGAGATAGATTGCTCTATAAATTACCTAAAGGCATAGAATATGCAAAATTCCAAAGACACAACCTGTCACTCTAACCTTCCTTCAGCATAGGCCAAACCTTTGTAAACCCACTTGAGATTCTACAGGTCCATGGGGAACTAAGGAACTTGTACTCCCTCACTGCCTAGCACATATCTTCCCTAGAACCACACTGTATTAGCCAAAACCTCTAAACCTGGGATACAGTGACTGTAAATAACATAGGTATTGTTATTTGTCTTTGGCTAAAAACAATTACATTTCCCCTTCATTTTCAATATACCGTATAAATCAAACCATGGATCACGCATATAGGCAGGAACTGAATGCTAGTGAGGGTTGATAGAGACCTTCCAGGTTATACAGTAAATATCCTTGAGCTCCAGCCCTGTGTGCAATGTTTTCAGACCATTCTCACATTTATGCTTGGTTGAGGTTTTATTTAACATTGGAAGCCCTGAACAGATGATGGTTCTGGATAATATGGTTTGTGCTGTTGGCGAGCTTGCAAAAGAGCACTTATTAAACAAACAGTTTTTATTGTTTTTAAAAGCTTTAAGAAGGCCTTTCCCCCCTCTTTTCTTGGAAAGGAGAAAGATCTGTAATTCCATGGCATGGAAATATTACTGTACTTTAGCGAGGGCTTTTTCTTTTAAAAATAAGTACTCTGCATTGACTGGATAACCAGAACCTTCCATATCTTACATAACACAGGTTCAAATACAGATACAGCCATACACCACCATGTCTGAACACATGGCCTTGAAAAGAAGAAGGTATTTCTCTTCTGAAGAGGTGTCTGTATCACAAGGACAGTCAGTGTTGGCAATCTCAGCAAAGGGACTACATGTAAAATGTGGAGACAAATCCCATATTTTAACCCCAGAATACTTTTCCATATGCTGCCGTGGATGTATTCAGATAAACAGTGAGTTCAAACACTGTGGTCCATTCTCCAGGAAAATTCCCCTCTGAACTAAGTTTTGCATGAGTGATGACAGTGTTTGTCACATAATAAGGTCTTTAATTTGCTGCAATGTCAATAAGGCACCTTGTCAAGGATATTACACTTAATTAAGCAATAAATAAACCAGACCCACCCTGCTCCAATCAGATAAAATTTGCCTGGCTGCCCAGCTTTGGAGGCTGACAGGGTTCAGGGACTGTTTAGGTGAGTCTGAAGCAAGGCAGGGAAGTCAAGGCTTGCTTGGCAGTAGCCCCGGGAGGGTGCTGGTGACAGTCTGGGTGAGATGTCTGCCCTGCCTTTGGACAGGGAGGAACAGATAGCTGAGTCTAAACAGAACTGCACAAGCAGCAGACACAGTCTCAAGGGAAGTGTGTCCCTGTTGAGACATTTTCCCTTGGTAAAATTAGCAAGTTCAGCTTCAGCTGTGCAATATGTTGGCCAAAATCTCAAGAAACCCTGGAACCAATTTATTCCATCTGGAAATTAGTTTCAGCTTTTATTGCTTTCAATTTTTGTTCCAGAGCAGATTCTGTTTCCAAAGAGAGGTCTCTGGTCCTTTGTCCTTCAGGATTTCTTTTTTTTTTAATGTTTCCAAAGTGCATTAATTAGAAAGTTTGGGGGGAAAAAATGAGGAGAAAGAAAAAGGAACAGTTTGATTTCTTTTCTTGCCATTAATTTTCTGTACAATAAGATGTTTCAATGGAAGCTCTCCTTTGCAGACACATCTCAAATATCAGCATCTGACATGAGATCCTCTTAGAAAAATAAATAATTTCTTCTATCAAGCAAGTATTTTTACCTGTTCTTTATATTTGCCATTTAATGAAACTGCAGCTGAATCTTTTATTTAACCGTTTGTCATTAACAGGCAAAAGGAAAAGGGGACAGGCATGGAGAGGTACCTAGTGTCTGTTAAAAACAATCTGTGTGTATTCATTGCCAAAGTAGTTAAATATTCCTAAGTCATATCTGAACATCTGCTTCTGGTTTAGTGCTTTGATTGAAATTATTTTAAATGTGCTTCTACCTGAAAATGATTTCTTTTAAAAGGTGAAGGCTGGTGGTGATTTTCTCACTAAGAATGACAGCACTTCATCAGTAGAGCATCCCTGGCTCTCAGGAAATCCACCATCTGCTTACTTCTCCACTTTTTTAAGGAATAGAAAATCTGAAAACAGTAACAGGGAGGGGAAAAAAAAAAGCAAAACCTGCAAGTGAACAATCCTAATGGATTTCACATGCAATGTGTTTCTCTGCATAGTTCACCAATTTTCACAGCAACTCGTTCTTCTAAACTGGTAACCCTGGGTTATCTGCTAGAAGTTTTTCACCCAGAGCTGAAACCTGTTCTGATGAATGCTGACAAATGAAGTAAAAAAATTATGAATGAAGTCTGCCACCCTGGGCTAACTTGTTCGTAACTCAGAAGTAGTGATTAATAAAGATTTTGAGTGAAGGGAGGCAAGATGAAGGGAATATGGACACAGCTCCCAAATCTATGTTTATTCACAAGCATAAGACTGAAAGGCATCCCTAAGACTATGAATTCCAAACTTTTACTGCAGGCAATGGTACAATTACTTGTGTAAATGGATCAATGCCTATCTGAAAGCAAGCTATGATTTCACTCTTACTTCTTCTTATTCCAGCTCCTCACTCCTTTGCATGCTTTTAACTTCTAATCTTCCTTTAATTTCCAAATCTGTTCATTTGTGGACTTTCTATTCAGCATTCAGCAGCATCCTCCAGCTGAAAACATTTTTTCTACATCCTGACTGTCCTCTCACTTCCAAGAGTGCAGAAAGTGGTCCTGTTCCCCCAAGGTTTTTGGTTTTTTAGATTATAAGGAGAAGCAGCTTGTTTCCACCCATACAACAGGCTTTCTGCTTTCACTTATCCTTCTAATGCCCTGTCTCTGCATCTGTTCAGTTTGAATTCAAGTCCGCTGTGCGCTAGGGATCACAGGGAGACATGGGTCTTGCTGATATCTCACATGGAGGTAGTTGCACTTTCCATATCTTTTCTTAAGGCACTATGTCTAAGTTCTTCATATTCACCTTGGCCAAGGTCAGAGATGACCCTGGGATGACTCACATCATAGGTTTGTACATTTAAGTGAGTATAGGCCATGAATCTGCATGTGAAAACTCACATGCTTACCCCACCCCAGTGATTCCAGAATAGATGAGCTCCAGTTTCTATTTCTTGTTCTGCAAGAACACAACCTATGTCTATTATGCTTCTCTTCTCACTGGTTGGGGCTATCCTGCTGAGAAGCAGGTTGCACATATTTTGCCTGTCAAAGTCTGTGACTTCACACTTGCTGTGATAAAAGAAAATTAATCCTAAATGCTCGCAAAAATCCTCTACCACAGAAGATGTACCTGAAACATCTGAATAAGAGGTAGATATCACTGCACATCTCCTCTATGAACAGTTCCTTCTAGTTCCCAGTCTAACCAAATTGGATAAAGTATGTAAAAAATAAGGATGCAAAATAGAGGGAAGAAAGAAAATCAAGCTGCTATTCAGCTGAAATCCTCTAATCTCTAATAAACTGGGTATTACAGCAAAATTAAAAAGGAAACATATGATGGCAATATTAAGACCAAAGGCCATTAGTAAACAGTGTCACTGCCAAAGCTCACATTCAGTGATATCTCTGTGCTAATGGACATAACATTCATTAGCACACCGAGGCAGAATGAGCCTTAGCATTGCACTATTTGCTTTATGCCTCTGCAAGTTGTCTTTCCTTTCCCGTTTTCTCCATCACTAAACTGAAAGCTATTTGACAGTTTCTGGCATCTCTATTAAATTGTGGGAACTGTGGAAATTATTAACTTTTGAACCACACAACTAAAAACACCCTTGCACATTCTGAAGCTGAAACAGGTAGTGAATGAGGTAGCTTCTTCTGATAGGGCTCACAGGGGCAGCAGGAGGGCATGGGGACAGAGGGAGGCTGACCCCATTGGCTGAGATTTGGGTTTTTCTGTTGTCATTAGAGATCAAAAGACTGTGATCACCTTTCTGATTGCTCCTTCTCTAGTAAACAACCTCGAAGTGAGTTCATTAAATATTAAAAGGCCCTGATATCTATTAATGTTATCGGACACATGAAATATGCCTGATGGATTTATTCTGCTGTAAAGGAACCATATCCCAGTGTCCCTCCTGGGACCATGCTCCAGCTGTTTAAACTATAATTCCATCACTAGGAGGAATGGTTGAGGCTGACCTCCATGAAATGTACTCATTGTTGCTCAGCCTGTGAATTGTAAATGAAACCTTTTGTAATAATGTTAAAATATGCATGCAGAGGAATTAAAGCATTGGAGGTCAGCAGCAGAGCCTCGCAGTGGGGTCGCTGTTGGCTCAGAGCAGCTGGTGGCTGCACTCCAACAAAAATGATACCCAGAGGTTGTTTAGGGGGCTGGCTGTGTGCATGACTGGGCTTGACAGATCTATTGCTGCATCTCAGTGAATCTCAATCTGGTTTTGATTGTCTTCTGCTTCAGTGTTGGTTGTTTTGAGCACCTTGTTCTTTTGGAGGAGCCAAGTTTCTGGTTACCTTGTCCCCGGTTCAGTGCCAGAGCTCTTTATTGCCCTGTGTGGGATCATTAAAACATTATATCACATTTTAAGCCTCAGCTTTCCATGTATTGATTTTGTGCCTGCTTTCTAGTAATTTATGACACGAACACTATCTACATGTCCATGAGAGAAGGAGCATATGCATAAATTCCAGCTAATAAAAACAATGAAGCCTGGGACAGGCTTTCAGTCTAGAGCCTGAGGAAGGAAAACCAGCCAATGCCAGGATGAACCTTGTAACTTTCTGAAGGGGTTAAAAAATACCTTTGCTGAACCTAGAGCAATGACCAGGACATCCCTATGCTCTGGCTTCATGCCTTTGGGAAGACACATGTAATTCTATGCAGTGAGACCCTTACACTATTCCTGGTACTCTGCTTTCATGACAGTTTTTTGGTTTTTTTCTATGCTTTACATGCTGTGAGTCCTCAAATGCCTGAAGTGTTTTAAAAGCTTTACAAAAATTAAGTGCTCCAAAAAAATCTCTGATAAGGTTTAATACAGAAAGATAAGTGGCAGCTTCTCTGCTGGGCTTACCAGCAGTCAGTCAATGCCATGTCTTCGGTGACAGCAGGCAATTGAATTGCATATCCTAAAATTGGGGCAAAGGCTTCACCTTGGTATTGCCCATGAAAGGGTTTCATCAGTTTAGCACATCTGTTGTCATGTTCTTCAAAATCCTCATGTCACTTCACCAAGTGAAATTACTGGGACTTCAAGTTTTGTGTAACGATTATCCACACTCAGGGCTAAAGACTAAGTATGGGAGAGAGGCCTTGAAAGATTAGCCCCTGATCTTTTCTTTTTGGAGATCTAAATTTAAACATGAAAATTAATTTTCCAGTCTCATCTGAGTCATAATTTTCCAGAAAAAAAAAAATCTTTATAGTATCTGGCTCAACATGATGTTTCCACTAAGATAAACTAGAGACATTGCTGTCCCAGACCAGTTACTGTTGAAGGATTAGGAGAAGCAGTTTAGGATAACACCAGCTGGTTTCTATTTTAACTCCACACCTGTCCATATACCATAGGAAGAAAAGAAAAGAATAAAAGGAAAGGGAAAGGAAAATGAAAAAGGGAAAGGGAAAAGGAAAGAAAAATGGGAAAGAAAAAAAGAAAAAGAGAAGAAAAAGAAAAAGAAAAAGAAAAAGAAAAAGAAAAAGAAAAAGAAAAAGAAAAAGAAAAAGAAAAAGAAAAAG
>VZUI01035576.1:0-22585 GCA_013401135.1 Cettia cetti | reverse complement strand
TCTTTTTTTTTTTTTTTTTTTTTTTTTTTTTTTTTTTTGTAGGGGTGTGTCTCTTTTGCAAATAAATATGACTTATTGCTTAGCAAATAATTTTGAAGAAAAGGCATCAAAGACATTTAAATAGTGTACTTGGCATGCTAATTAAAAAATCTCTGAACTCAAATCTCAACAAGCACGGGTGAGATGGCCTGTTATTAGAAAAGTCAAAGGAGGCATGTTTGCTAGTTGAATAAATCAAGTAGCATTGTAAAAACACTGTCTCATGGATGATTAAGGGTAAGTGATTTTCATTACTATGTTAAGTTCTCCTTTCTGTTGTGGTGCTTTTTATATCACATCAAGCTTAGCTGTTTACTTATGCTGCTTTAAAAAGCCCCAGCCCCTCACTTAAATCATGACCCAGTGCATTGATTCAGAAAGACAGCAGTCCAAGCTAACTTGACTTAATGCTCAGGAACCTGACACAGGTCCTTCCTTGAGTTTGCTCTCTACAGTTGGTAAAACTGACTTAATTTTTGCGAATACCTGTGGACCAGACCCCAGGGTGACTCAAGTCAGTAGGATTTCACTGCTTTCAACAAGTTCTCCTCGCTAGGTGATGCTAGTGGTTTCCTTCAAATTGCACAATTTTCCTTTTTCATAGATTCTAATACTCCAGTATTTAGAGCCATCAATTGTGCTGAGCCAGATCATAGTTGGGCTTATTGGCAAGGGCACAGTTCACAAATATTTATGAAACTAGCAGGAAGGGTCTCAAGGTTGGCATAAAGAACATCAAAAGGGCCCTAGATGCCTTACTCAGGGAGTGACTGGCAGTGGATTTTGTTTCTCTCTGTT
Organism: Cettia cetti; assembly: GCA_013401135.1. NCBI lineage: Eukaryota > Metazoa > Chordata > Aves > Passeriformes > Sylviidae > Cettia > Cettia cetti. Next base: position 21,748 of record VZUI01035576.1, on the reverse strand, counting down.
GGGGACATGGATTCTCCTACAGAGGGACAAGTCAGTTTAGCTTCAGCTGCTTGAACTGGCACAGTTTCACCTGAGCTTGCATTTATGGAGGAGGAAATGCCAACGGGATGTGCACTGTACCCCGAGACAGGACTCCAGCCGAGGGGAGGGCAGCCCTCAGCTGCATTTGGGCTGCTCTGAAGCACTGCTAGCAGTGGCTGCCTGCAGGACAAGGGGAGCTGGAACACGTGGTGTTTGATAAAGCTGAAGTATCTTCCAGCCTCCTTAGGCATGGCTCAGGTCCTTGGCAGCACTGACTGCATAGGTCTGGGCGTGTGATTCTAGACAGCTGAGCTTCGTAGAGGTCTTCAAGCCTAGAATTAGCCATGTGTAAATGGGGAGAATTAGCCTAGAGGTGGACCAGAGAGACTTCCATTCTCCGCTCTTAAGTTCAGAACATGAAAATACTGGCTCGCTTTCCACTCTGTGTGGCAAGGCTGAAGCAACAACATCCAAATATGCTTCTGGGATGCAGCTGCCAAAGAAATGTTTCACAATGAACACAGAGGGGCATCCCTGTGGCAGCCTCAGCTGAGGTGCTAATGATTTCATAACCTGTTCCTTTATTATGCAAGCTGTAATACCTGCTGAGACTGTTCAGACCCGGGAGTGCCTGCTGCCAGGGCAGGAGCCAGGGCAATGGTGGATTGATAATGGGTTTGCATGTGGAACAGATCTGTACTGTGTGTTTTACATACATGGCTTTGAAACTACAAGAAAACATCCACTTTCTATTTCCACTTATATTAAAGGCTTCTTATGAATATATGAAATAGACATTTATTGTGACCATAACCCTACTACAAATTAAAATCAGATCCCAAGTCCCCTGTGAAAAAGAAGCTCATTATAACATGTGGAGATGTCAAAAATGATACTAAATGACACTTAAGTCCCAAGCACTGTTTATCCATAACTTAGGGTTAAATCTACACTGGAAATAAGACCAGGAGCTAAGCAAGGTTTACAGGGGTGGGGGATGTACCAGTAGATGTATAGCCACAACTGAAGAATAAACAGCTGGTTGTATGTGTCTGCCAAATACAAAGTGTCTTGCATACATACTGCTGCGTTTTCTTTTCTCAAGTCACAGATTACCTTTGTTACATGTCCTACATGGACTGGGTCAGATTTATATGAGGTGCAATGTTGTTGATTCACATGGTTTGTTGCTATAGAGAGAGATAAAGGCAGATTTCTGGTCTAAAGGTACACGTTTTCCTTAATGCTTAGTTTCTCATCAAATTTTATGTATGAGCCAGTTTAAGGACTTTTTATCTGGTAGGCTAATAAAAGGTCTAAATCCATGCTTCACAAAATACATGGACCAGGGTAAAATAAAATACAAACATGATGACCTGCAATCTGACTTTGCCACTATTCTTTATGCTCATCATATTTGCCTTTCCCAATTTAAAAAAAATTAAAAAATAAAAAAATACAACAAAATGGAACAACAGCAGAAAATGTGGAGTGAGTAAGCCATGGCTTCCGACCCCTGGAAATCAGCCATACTCACTGCTGTGCAAATTCCTGCTGCTCTCTGAGCTGAGATCATACTGTTGGAGATGGCAAGTGTATAGAGCACAGATCTGTATCTTTCTTCCACTGCTAAATATTAACAGTAAAAAATATATTCAGGTGATGCAACAGGCTTTGACTGGGTCTATTTATGTGACTGTTGAGATATTTTAACCAGATCAATAAAATGTCTTTCTCCCTGTGACCAAGTTGAATAGATATGATAGTGTAAACTCAGTGGACCTGCCACTATGCTGTTTAGGAAAAGTTAACATTTTTTTAACATGTTCACCTGCAGTGTATTGACATGTCTCAGTGTACATGGAACAAACACTTATTTTATAGGAGACATCTGGAAAAGGACACATTTTCATTATTCATCTTCTGCTTCATCCCCTCCCTAAGTTGAGAGTCCTGTTCCTCTGCCCTTCCAACTGCTCCAAGCAGTTAAAAAAAAGAAAAGAAAAAAACACTTCACAAAACCAGCTAATGTTTCTTGAATGTCAGCATGTCAGGCCAGCAGGACAAACAAATTACATTGTCAGAGACCTTCCACTGACAGCTCCAGCCTACCCGTTCCCACAGTTTAAATCTGGAAACTCTTGATGCAAATGCTGCAGTTGATTCTGATGGTTATGGTGGCACTTCACTGACAAGTGGTACTGTGGAGTTGGGTTTTGCAGCATTGGGAGTTGATGGGAGAAACAATGCTTGTGTTTCTGGGAGGACATTTTCAGTCCTGCATGTCTACAGGAGACTCAGGCCATGTCTAGATCTGTGGCATTACTTCAAATGTGCAAAGGCAGCAAGAGAGCTCCTTCTAGCCTGGTCAGCCTGGCCTTTTTGAAGTCAAAGATTATTTCCTGATTGCTGAATTGTTGTGTTGAGAATTGTGGGTACAATATCTTAAAGTTATCCAGTACCCACAGAGTTTTAAAATTCACCTGACTCAATTTTTGTCTCTGCTGATCATAATGCTGCTCTTTTACTTCCTCTGACATGGCAGTTTTCTAGTTAAAGCACTGTTTCACTGGCAGTTCTCAAAGAGAAAAAAGTAGAGGAAAAAAGAAACCGTTCAAACCATGACTATTCATGGAGTATGCATGAACACTTGTGGCTCATGTAAAGACATTAAATAAATAATTAGTAGTCTGTTAGTTCATACTGCAGACTCTTGGAAACTGGCAGGATGACCTGAGCTTTTTTTACATGACTCTCTATTGACCATTAAGCCCTTTGCTCTAAACTAGTGCAGAAGATTATTTTAATCTTTAAAGGAAAGTTCTAATTTGGGAGAACGTTTCCTCTTTAAGACAGCATTTCTTTCAAGACAAAGATGAGATTAAATAAAAAAAAAACTCCAAACAACAAACAGAAAAACCCCATCTGTGAAACAGTAAACTAAACACATCAGTACAAATTGGAAGGTAAAAATGTGTAATAACAATTTTTTCCTTAGTATGATGTAGCATGTCATTAGCAGGCATTAAGTCAGTATACAGGGTATAATTTAGGAAAATGTCTTCATAGGGGTCATACCTTTTTATGGGTCTCATTCTGTTCTGAATGAATGTATGAGCTGCACTCCTCTGAACCTCAATGGCAAGATCATCATGCCCAAAAGAACATCTGCCACCTCTCCTTGTCTGTCTCAGCTCAACAGTATGTGCTGCACAAGGCAAATAGACTGAACAGAAAGGTGCTTTGCAGATCAGCATAGGCTTCAGTGATGGTATCAAGAAGAGCAAGGGTAGAGTTTGACCAGTACTTTCAGGAGGAATTTTGTGAATGCTATGGTGATTCCTGTGCTTCACTACATAAGCTAATCACCACCAGAGATCAGAAGAATTTACTTGGTAGCAGTCCACAGATGACAAAGCAAAAGATGGAGAATTTTGTTTTCTTTTGAAGCATAAGACACAGATCATTGTCAAAGCTTGTTTTACAACTGGATGTAGTGCATGTTATATACTGTCTGTTTATGGAGTGTGCGTGCATGAGTGTGTGTGAGTGAGATTCCCAGTTGGTTTAAATCCATTGTCTTTGACAAAGCTGTGTGCCATTGAGAATTGGCTCTCTTGCTGTCGATGTATTCATTCTGTTCTTGTTTTCTCAAATGATTGTGTTAACTGGGCTACAGCTCATGAAGTCTCTTTTTCTTTCAGGTTTATATTTCCTCAGCAATCATTTGGTCATAAATAAGCACCTTTTGAAGGTCACCAGATAGACTAATGTGGAAAGATTTTTAGGAGAAAAGTTTTGAACATGATTTTTGATTGTCTCATTTTAAGGAATAGTTGAAAAGGTTAAAAATTCCTGTTAAAAAAACCAACTTAGAGATACTTACCTTTTCATATTTTATTCCATTTCCACCTGCTTCTATTTAGAACATTTCATAACAGTAAGGATCCTTTCTGCTTTAAGGTAGAGAGTTAAAAAAAAAAAAGTGCTTTGGTATTTGCGTTACTGGTCACTTAGACTTGCTGTTTTTATCATGTGTATTGCCTGGTATGCATATTTCTTAAACTAACATGTAAGATTTGCATGTTATCTGGAATTTGATCAATAACTTGAAAGGCTACTGTAGCCACAATAAGAATGAAAATAACCCTGAACTGTTGAAAATTCAGCTTGGAGCACCCAAAGTGGTAATGACTGCAATAGTAGTTTTGTTGATATTTATAAATCAATGCAAACCAGAAACTGGATGTTTTAATTTACTACAGTTTCAATGTAACTGATACCCTCAAGTTTAGAGCTTTAAGCTTTCTGAAGTGCAATGTTATTGCAGGGCATGCATCCAATTTTTAAAACATTATATAGATTGGAGACAGATGAGCTTTTCAGAATTATTTTAGGCCTATTTTGATTGAATGCCTGAGATGCATTTTCCAGTGGAAATTAATTGCATTGATGTGAAAACAAATGAACCCTAACCTCAAAATTAGCTGCAGGTTCCTGCTTGAACCAGTGCTTAAAAGAGAGGGAGAGGGCACCGATAGTGACTGGGAATAACGATGACAATGTACACATTGTTGGTAGAATAAAATAACCTTTCTTCAATGCCTGCTTTCTTTTGCTGTCTCTCTTAGCATGCATGCATGCATGCATGCATGCATGGAGAGAAATTTCCCCATGTATCTGTGGCTGGACATGAGTGGAAAGTGGCTTTTATTTGCTATCATTGCTTCCCTTTGTGTGCTGCTGGAAACCTTTGCTGGCCTGTATCAGCAAAATCTCCCACAGCCGCTACCTGTAGCACTTCTGTTGTTGTCATGGGGCATTTCTGGAGCACACATTTCTTGGGGATTGTGCTAGGTGAATTTATTAGTAAATAGCAACTACCATGATTTCCACCCTTCAGTATAATTTGTCTTAACTATGTAAAAACTGTGCTTGTGATTCCTGTTTCTTTGGCTGATGCTCGCAATCAGTGGATATCTCCCAGTGAGAGGTAAGCAGAGAAGGCAGTGTGAATCCTTTAAATTACGAGAGCAAACAGCACTGGCTTGGAGCTGATCTCTGTTGAAGTACAGCTGCAGCAGTTCTCCATGACTTTGTTCTGTGTGCCTTGTGATTCACCTCTTCCCTGTGCCTCTCATCATTTGTACTAATATAGCTGTCAGATGGGATTTTCAGCATGTTTAAGAGGTGAAGTGTGTGCAAAGGTTCCTCCCAAGAAATGGCATATATTAATTTTGATCTTCATGAAAGTTTGAAGGGAATCAGTGAAGTGGGTTGGGGGTGGGAAGAGGGTCACTGAAGATACGTAGCTATTTGGCAGCATTAAAATATTTTTACACCTGGAGATGACTTGCTGAACAGATAATTGAGAGTATACCCTCATGTATGTGCTCCTCTGCCTCCTCCCCCACTGCCACCTACTGAAACAACCAGTAGCTTTGAGACACAGCATATTTGGGGCTGTGACCATGGTTGGCTGTGCTAACTTTCCTCTAGTCTGTAGAGAGAGGTTGGCACTGCAGGAGCAATGTGCTGAGGCAGAAGTGCTTGGGAAGCAGTGAGCGTTTAAAAGCACAGTTTCTCCATGGTATTCTTGTTAAAGGGTTGGATTAAGAGCTGGGTTTTGGTCTGCTGCTGCTGTCATATATCATCTGAGAGTTCTTCAGGCTTCTAATTTTCAATTTTGCTTATTTCCTATTTGGGAAATCATGTAGAATTATCTTATATAATGCCTTTCTTATAGATTTCTACAGTATATGTTACTTTTATAGTATTTTTTGTGTTGAGTATAAAATTTAAATCTCAGTAAATAAACAATCTCACATGTATATACATCTACATACTGTCTTCATTAGTGACTGTGCTTTGCTAACCAGAGCAAACTCTGCTTTCCATAGTGGATACAGAAGACTTGTGTCTTGTCAGCAGGAGACTGACTGAATCTGCCAGTGGCAGATGATGGACTGGTTTTCTCTCATTTAGGCTGTTTTCTTTAGTCAGTCTATTTTTTAGCAGAATTGTAATCAAATCTCTGCTCCATGACCAACCATAGCATTGTGGCTGCATGCACTGTGAGTTGCATTGCCACGTGGTCTTGAGACTCAGCAACACTTGGAGCCACTGTCTTTTGTACAAGCTCTAGGCTGATGAGCATGAACGAGAAACTGATGGTTACAGTTTTATTAGTTTATTAATAAGGAGCTGAAGAATTGCAAAGATTCAGATAAATCACTTTTCATTTAATATTATTTTATATTTAAATTGTTGGAAGCTTCTTTTGTCTTTTTGTTACTACCCACAGCAGCTGTTTTTCTGTGGGGACCTAAATTAGGTACCTGAACTGAATTAGCCACAAGCCTTCACTTAAATAACAATCTTAATTTGATTAATTAATGCAGGACACTTTTCCCAACCTCATTGTGCACAGCAACTTTTCTGCTCTAACTTTTACAACGTGGGATGTAAGGCCCACAGGGGCAATGTTGAAGAAGAAAAAGTCAGGAGAGGTAAAGCCACCCAAAATATTAGCATAGCAGTCCTGTCTGCCTGCAGGCACATGAAGACATCAGCAAGTACATCTTTCTTAGACACCCAGGCAGGCAAACATCTCTGAAACATGGGGGCATGAAACTGCTGCCGCAGCATCCATCATCCTGTGAAGGACAGTGAAAACATGTGCTGTCATATTTGACATTTTAATTGAAAAGAAAGCTTACACAGATTTCGACCTTAAGCAGTATGTTTATACAAGTGTATACAGAGAAATAATCTGTCAGTTCAGTGCAGGCTCATTGCTATAAGAGTTGGTTTAGTAGCTGAACAATCCAACATTAGCTCACACACCTTGCCTTGTTCCATGCCTCAATAATTTTTAGTAGAAATACTTTGCCTAGAGGCATGCAGTTATTAAAAAAGAGGCTCAGCTTGCTTAAAGTCTGGAATTATTAGCTCATGGTAACAAGCCTGCACTGGAGAAACTGTTGGTTCTTTGTTTTCATAACTTTGCTGTAATTCACCATCTTATTTTCAGAGACAAACTTCTGCATTGTTTGGGAAGTTAAAAAAAAAAAAAGAGGAAAAAAAGAAAAAGAAAAATCACTTCAAAAAGATTTTTTTTCCATTTTTATTATAAAGAGTATTTACAAAGCTCTTATATCTTACTATTTCTATTAAATTGCACTGGTCCAAATAATAAGGGTAAATAGAAAGACAATTTTGAGAAATTTGGCTTATCTCATTTCCAGTATAGGCATCAGTTGGTAATGAGTAATCTGTGAGAGCTCTCTGAAGATCCTCTCAACCCTTTAAGAGTAAAATGTGCTTTTTCTCCATCCTTTTTGCAACCTACTGTCCCTTTCAGATGCAAAGTTGTGAAGGTGAAATAAAATCCATTTCCACTGCTATAATATGTGTGTAAAAGGAGTCACTTGAGCGAATGAGGGCTCCAGCACCTTTAGACAGCCTGAACCTGGCAGAAGAATTCAGTTGTCACTTTATCTGGATACTGCGGATAGGTTTCTTTCCAGCTGTTTAACCTGTTGATACTTTTCCTCAGTGAGCCTTAGATTTTCAAATTTTCTTAATTTTGCTTGTCAAGCTGGAATCTCAAGTCCATATTTTAGAAAGAATGGTCATGTTAAAAAGTGTTTGTATAAGCTTTACTGTCATTATTATTCCTGGTTTTAGGTCAGCTGCCATTTGATGTATTTGTGTGTTATAGCTACCTATTTTTTCAATGAAAAATGATACACCTTTATTTGTGGGGCTGCAAAATCATTTGTTTTCCTGAAGAACTGATCTTGGTTCTGTTTGAGCTGAGAGATTTGGATGGCAGTAGAATCAGTCTGATTTTGCTGCTTGCTTTTATGATCAAATCATATTTATGTTGCAGTTTTTTGTGTTTATCCCGCTTCTTTTTTTCTTATTTTAATGCAAGAATGTGTTTTTATATGGGCTAGTTCTTTATAATCCTTGAACCTGCCTTTTGCAGCATTTCCCTGTTTTGCTTTAACTATGCCATTATCCTTCACATATCATTTGTGAGTTCCAGCTGTGTGCATAACACTGTGCAGAACATAAACTTCTCCAAGGAGGTTATAGTCTAAGAAACCATTCTAGCTTTTCTTATTTTTCTTGTAATGGGTCAGGCAATAAGACCTAGTGAAATATTTAGAGGGAAAGAAAGATTGAAACCAGCAGTTTCTAAGACCTGTAAGAGCCGAAAGGCAAATGTTAATGGGTTTTGTGAGGCTTCCAAGGACCTGCTGGTCCTTGTACTCGTGCTGAATTTGCAGAGGTTCCTTAAACATGTGTTCAGGAAATATAGGTGGCATTAGCACAACTGGAGTTTCTAAAGGCAAGATTTATCATTGACTAAACCTTTAAATATACTTTGGCCCACTAAATACATGATGGGCCTGCTGATTTGTGGGGCTTTTCTCCTACAAGCTCAGATGAAAAGTACAGAATTTTTAACAAAATTTGAAGGCATTTTTCCACAGGATAATAGTATTTTATTGTACATGTATTCATTCTCTTGTGTTTGTTTTACTTACTCTTTCCCTTAATTTGGGTGTTCTGTCCTTATGCATTAGAACAAGTGATCAAGAATGCACTTCTGATGGAGTTCAATTGTTTCCAATGAACAGCTTCTCCTCTAGTGACGTTGAGAGATATTTGAATTGAGAAATAGCAATCTTTAGTTGTTTTTGACTTCTGTTCTGTATGATTTCATATCTGTATGCTGCATCTTGCTCCTTTTGTAATGCTTGTTGCTGAATTCCTTCTCTCTCTGTGCCAATGTTTAGCTTGTTACCTTAATTGTGCTAGCTCTTCTGAAACACTTACATGGGCTTTCCCTTCACTTCTGAATCAAGCTTCTTGTCTTTAAGACTTTTCCAAGCTTAGCCTTATCTTATCTCAGTCCTCCAGTTTCTCATTACAGTGTCAAGCATCACTTTCACTTTTCCAGTGTCTGTACCATCAGCTGGTTTCTCTTTCCCAGGCAGAAATCTCATCTTGTCCAACACTGAGAAAATACCTAATGGTAAAAAATATATGAAGATACATGCACACACCATTTAGAAACCTCTACAGAAAGCATAGCTTTGTCTGGATGCTGCCCAAATCTCTAAGTTATGAGCAACAATTTTCCCTCTCTAGAGTGTTGCCCTTCCTGTGTCTCAGTCTTAGTTACTCCCTTCCTCTTGCAAACTTCCTCGATCCTGTCATTTCTGAGCATACCAGTTAAATAAAAAACATACAAAGAAACAAAAAGGCAACCAGAGTTCTGCTTCTAAATTGTATCCAATTCTTTAGCATATTTATTTGCTTGTGTGTTCTATCTCCGTCTTCTACTTTTCATCTGGCTTGTGTCCCTAGAATGTAAACACATTCTGTATGAATTGTCTCTTATCTGTGTTTGTACAGTGCCAGGCTCAATGGGGTCCCGGTCTCAACTGGGACCTTTGGGCACCACCACAGTATAAATGTCTGCTACTGATAATAATAATCTGTCCACATCATGCAGATGTCTGAATTATCTGAGAAATACAAACAGGGATCTTTACTAGGTTGGCAGGGAGCCATGAATTCTAGGTGCCAGTTTTCTTTTCCCCTGAATATGGTTTGGCTTCCTGAAAAATCCTGGTGACACCAACCTCCCACTTCTTGGAAAGCTTGGCTCTCTGGTAGTGATGTGATTAAAACATTGTTAAACATGGGATACAGCAGGTCAGGTGAGGTCCCTTGCAACTATGCGAGGTATTCCAAGTACTGGTCTGATGCTTTGTTGTTCCTTTCCCTTGTGTTTATTTTTTCTTTCCTCCTCTGAATGACGAATGGATAAATTGAAACTAGACAGAGCTGTCCTACTTTGAGGGTGGGAAACAATGGATCACAAATTAGGAAAGCTCTAGTTAGATTGATAGGTTTAAATAACAGCAGTGTGGATCAAAAAACAGTAGACAAGCAGTAAATGAGGCAGCCCCTCCAGTAAAAACACATTTCTCAGATTTAAACATCCCCTCCATGTCTTTGCCTCTGACTGAATTTTTTAAGTATTGAAGGCCCAGGACAGCACTTGGGCCAGGTACTCTGGCTGCAGTAGCTGCTGTAAAAGCAGCTTGCAGCTGGTCTATGGAAACACGTTCTCCCGGAAACTTACTTTCTGCAAAGACAAGTTTAATTGTGACAGTACCTGGCTGTCAATGAGACTTTCAGAGGGTAGACTGCAGCCAGCTTTGCTTATTCTCTGTATGGTAGACTACTTGGGGGCTTCAGCCTGAAAGCCACCCAAACCACATGCACATACTGACGTCCCTTGAAAAGATCAAGGCTGCAGGCATGCAGTGATTGCTCCTCATTACACTGATTGTAATGGTATCATTGCTGCCTTATTCGCCTCTGTCTCCCTATTGCTTCTACTCACTCTTCCTCATTTTTTCCTTGATTTCCAAGCTTTTTGGGTCAGAACCTCACCTCACCCACATATTTTAAACTAAGGCTTCTAGACATTTTTGTAATAAATATGTAGATAGATGCATGTTTATACATATATATATAAATGATGAAAGCCTGATCAAGTTGTTGTGTGATGGTGCTGTGGTACAGAAATGCCCCAGCTGGTGCTGACCTGACATTACAAATTTCCACAGAACAACCAGCCACCTGTGGGCTGCTCTGGTGTGTGCTGACTGGGTCTGAAGGCTGTGGAAAGTCAGGAGATGAGTTCCTTTACTCCAATGCAACTCAGTACACTTCTGGCTAAACTTTTTTTTACCCCAGAGCTAGCTGAAGTGGAACAAACGGGGTTGTGATGTAGGTATTCTTGATGACCTTGCATGAATGTTATGTGCAGGGAAGTAAGGAGCAGGTGAGAGGTCATAGTAAGACCCACTGACCCGAAGTGCTCCACCATGGTAGAAAACATTCTGCAGTGATACTTTAAATAGCATCTGCCCAAATTGTCCTTGAAGACTTCAAGTTAAGGGAAGCCTAGTCTTTTAATAGACGAGTGTAGTGTTTAGTCATCAGGCAATCATCGCATCATATCAGATGGAGTATTTGGTGTTAATCACTGAAGTATATATCCTAGATATTTGATTGCAGGATATTTGATTTGAGGAGATATCTTTAATCATTGGGTAGAGTCATATGATGGAACATGATCGAGTCACCGTGGCTTAGCAGGGTACCACCCATCTGTTTAAATGTTAATAAGGGTGACTCACAGTGTTAGCACGACCGTGCAGAGGAAGAAGCGCCAACATGGTCAGTTACAGCAGCTTGGCTAATGTGGTATTTTACTAAGTCCGCGTAACGCTGACTGTCCAGGCCACATACGCCCAAAGAGACAGCATGCAAATGCTGACTGAAACCCCATCGTATTCAACAGCAGGCTTTTGCTGGAACACAGTAAAAATTCTTAAATTTTGGAAAAATTCCATGGATAGCCAGATTTTCAGTGAGGTTGAGTATCTGCCAGTTCTCTATCTTGTATGTCCTTTATCTGTGAGCTGTTTGCCCAACAGTACTATTTATTTAGCAACACAGGTGCCAAGGAATGAAGATCTCCCAGTCAGCAATATTGATTGACAGGCTGCAGGCAGTACGTCCTCAGCATTTACAAAGAGAGGAGCAGATTCAATATGTCCACCATTAAAAATGACAATTATAAACTCTCACTCACTTTCTTTGCTGCCAGATAGAAAGCAACAACAAAAGAGATTGTGTTGTCCTTGGAAGAGATGTCTTAGACAAACTGAGTATTTCAGCCTACATGGTTCTGTGCCATACTCATTCCCTGAGCTCTATGAGAGTGAGTGTGCAGGAGCATGTGCTAATCCATGACCTGTGTAGGAGCAATGGAAGTATCCATGAGTACTGGCAAGTGTCAGTTTCCCTGATATGGGAGGGGGAAATCCAGAGTGTGTTATGTAGCTCTTTTATCGATGGCAAGAGGACTGCAGGCTTTTCAACAGAGCCTCAGCCTTGAAGTGCAAGGCTTCTCTGGCTGCTCGCACCTCTTTTAAAAAACAGACTTAGGAACAGACTAGCAGGAGCGTAGTAAGAAACAATACCTGAAGAACTGAAGAATTTTTTCCCTCTAGCTAAGTGTAAAATATTGCTTTCCCCTAAAATGAAGCAGTGGTAAGGGTGAAACTGGGGACAGCAAAGAAGCTTCTTTGCCATTTTAATAAATACCAATAATTCCCTTTTGCCTATGCCCCATATTCCCAAACTCATTAAAGCAACTTCGGAGACTTTTTTGGCTCTGGAACAAATAAGCAAAACCCAAACCATGCAGTCCCTTGAGAATTGCTTGCACAAATTGTATAGGTCAGGCCAAAATAAGTTTCTGTCAAACAGCCTAACACCTAAGTTTATTATGAAACTGGTGAATTGTACAAAGGGTCTGTATGTGGGGCACTCTCAGATTGAATAAAGGTGTGGGGGTACTTTGACCCCACTGAAAATTCAAGCGGTATTTTATTGGATGCATGGCTCTGTCCAGTGCAGTTCCCATAGATTCTGTTCCATAGGTCTAAGTTCCCACACATCTGAGCCAGTGGACTCAGAGGGCTGCAGAGTGGGCAGGTGGGGGCACGCCTCAGTCTCATTCCAGGCCAGGCAGGAGAGTGCACCAGTGCTTTCTCCTTTCCTCCCCGCTCCTCCTGCCCACTGTCTGGGAGGAAACCCCACATGCATCCCTGGCCAGGGCTGCACTGGCCCTCAAATGCCCCAGCATGGGGCTCCAGCCCTTCCATCTGTCACATGCATTTTAATGCATGAGGAGAAGAACTGTTTGAGTTTGTTGTCAGTTGCTCTGCAGGGCAGTAGTTCTGAGTATGGGCGTGTGGGAAGTGGACCCTGCTTGTGGGGGTCACCACAGCCTCTAAAAACCAAACTGAGATCTCCTCCTCAGATTCAACCTGGTATCTCCTCACTTTTTTCTTTTCAAAAGAGCACTGGATCTGCTTTTCACCCTATTTTGACCCTGTCCTATTGATCTGTCAAATCCTCATGTGTGAATGAGTGCTGGTATGTGGAGCATCTGAGTTTAAGTGGACAGTAGAATGGGTCAGGGTCTGTGTACTTTGATTATATTTTCTGAGCTCATTTTTCCTGCCCTGCATCCATTCCTCTTATGCCACCTTCTCAGCTCCCCTGCCTTACTCATGTACTGAGCTGACTTTAGAGCTGCATATCCCAGAAATTCATTCATGCTTCCTCACAGAACTTACTGCACTCTCTCACAAGATTACACCACACATTTAGAAAATGTTGTCTTGAGAGTTTTTTAAAGGTGATATGAAAATATAAGTACATCATATTCCTCCATCAGCAGATAACCAGGGAGGAATAGGAAGAACAACTTGTCTGTATCTGAGATACATTTGTTGTTGTTTTTGGGTTTCTTTTTTGCCCTTCTGAATAAGTACTGTATGTGTCTGGAAGGATTTTTGAAACAGGCTTTTTCTCTCCATGGAGAACCAAGACAAAAGGATGTGTTCAGTTGTGTGCAGCTGCTAAAAGAGGGCAGCTGAGGGCAGAAGGATGGGAGGACCAGAGTGTCTGAGTATGAAGGAATTGTCAGGGCAAGGATTTTGAGGTGGCGTTTGTTGGGATAGTAATGTTTCTAGGGCAACAGGGCAGAAGAGATGAGTGTTGAAGGACTGCAAGTCCAAGGATGGGAAACACTGGGGAATTTTAAAGAAGAAGGGGTTAGGTGGTTTGAAGCCTTATCAAAGAATAAGGTGAACTTGTATGTCAGAAGAAGGTGGTTTTGCCATCAGAATCAGACCCTTTGGGTCCCTGGATGTGGTGTCCTCCATACTGGATGTCTATGAATCCCATTGCTCACAGCCTTTGGGCTTTTTGCATGTTGTTAGATAACTGGAAGTGACAGCTAAAGTTAGAGGAGGGCTGTATGTACCCATATTGTACCATGGTTGCCTGTACCACTTGCAATTGGAGGGGCGAAATGTAAAGCCCCATCATTTGGTGTGACACAGTTCAGGCCAAACAGGATAATCTCACTCCTTGCTCCTCTGGGCTTATGACTCTGCCTCCCCTGACCAGGTCAGCCCGATTTTGAGGCTTTTATGGCTAGCTGTGGATTCATCACTGAAGCAAAGGATGCTTCTGCCAAGATTTTAAATCAGCCTTGATGTTTAGACACTATAAACATCTCAGACTTTTTCCATGATAGCCCCTGCAGAGGCGCTTCAAACTCTCAAATTATGCACCCTCTCCTCCAGTCCATCTCGTACCTTTTGGGGCAACTCTCCTACCCAATAAACAGTCTAAACCATGTGCTATACAGAAGAGAATTTAACACACCTACTTGTACTGTCAATTTTTGTTGAGGCACTTTATGTAAGAACTTAATTTTCAAGCTTTTTGAAAGCTTGAAAAGGTAGCAAATTTCACGCACCCAAAACTTAAAGCAACTCACACTTTCTTAAAAACTAAAAAAAAAAAAACACCAAAAAACCAAACAAAACAACAAAAACCTGCTAACATACTTTTTCCAAGGCCACATTCTTAAAGGCTTTTTTCAAAGTGCAGTCTCAGAATTGTTTAATCCATTGATTTTATGATTCTTTTTGTAAGTGGACCTGCATTCTCACATGCAGTTTTCCCTGTGCTATACTTAAAAAAAAATCCCTCTAAATCTTTTGAACCCCTTTTGCCAAAATAATTCACTCTGATTTTCTGTTGTCCACACGCTTTATTTTCATAAACTGCTTAATCTGAATGTAGTTTTCCTAGTTTATTTCTACTTTTGTGCCCATTTTTTGTGTCCTGGTGGTGTGCTAAGTGGTAAAATTAGTAATCCTGCTTTGTAACAAAGGCTTGGTAGATTTTCTCAGGAGAGAATATCAAGAGTGATTTGAAATCCTCATTTTAGAGTAGCTTATTTACAGGTGATACAGAGTGGTTAATTTTTTGTCCTAGTCTGCAAAATTATCATCCAGATATTTTTGTTCCTGAGGGCTAAACTTACAGCAGTGCATTAATGCCAGCAGACTTTTCTAGTTTGTCTGTAGAAAATCTTATTATACCATCTTTTGCTAGCCACTATACTATGCAAAGGTGCTCAGACAGAGACCAGTTGATACATTTACATTCCTGTTATATCAGATGGACTATACTGGTGCTTTAACTGATAAAGAGAAGAAGGAAGGTGATTCATCTTCTTCTTGAAAACTTTATGTTCCACTGATACATGCAGGAAAAGACAAATCCTGGATTAGTTTTTCTGCGCCTGCTTGTCTGGAGCTGCCTGTGCCTACCAATGGCTGGCAGGGTAAGGCTTGTTTTGGTCTCCACAGCCCATGACAGCTTTTTTTTCTTTTCCTTTCTTCTAGGCCTGTCCCAGGTTCTCTGTCTTCACTACTGCACCTACACAACCGACAAAGACAGCCTATGCCTGCCTCTATGCCCGGCACCCTGCCCAACCCTACCATGCCAGGATCTTCTGCTGTCCTCATGCCTGTAAGTTTTCTGATTTGGCTTTTTTGCAGGGTGGAAAACTGTGTTGTGTTTGATTCAATCTAAGCAGTGGTGAAAGTCTGCTGGATTTGCTAAAAACCCAGTGTAGTAAGTTAAGGAAGCTGGACCTTCTTTGGTGCTTCACCTTAGACTAGAGTATTTCTGATTAAGTTAATGGCATGCTAATTAGCGTGAGAGTGACTAGAAGCAGTTTATATGAGACTAAAATTTGTGATTCTCATACTTGCTCATGTAGGTGAGATCAGTATGTCTGTGCTAGAACAAGAAAATTTTTCTGAATTCAGAAAAAATCTGGAAAAAGCAATGTACATAACTTATGTCAGTAAACTCTAAGTGATCCTCTTGTGTGGGAGATAGCTAGAAAGAAATTTGTTAACAAGAAATAAATTTGATTTACTTTTCTGGCCTGTTAACTTGCACTTATTGAGAACTAGGTAACAATTGCTGCTCATCTTTCATCATTTCTAGAGGGATTGGAATATTTCCCATCTTAGGGAAGCCAAAGGGCTGCTTTAAAATTGTAACTTCAAATTTTAAATGATTTTAAGCTCTTCAGTAAAAGACTTTTGGGCAGGTTAGGGGTGGAGAAAAGCAAGGATGACATGGGGAAGAGGGGATGGAGAAAGAAGTTTTTGCTTCATTTCACTGTGTTCAGTTCGCTAGACAAACTTGAGAGCAATTGACCATGGATGGGAGAAAAGCACTGCTTGTTCTGGCTTTGCTGTATTAAGGGAAAGACGCCACAGGGATACAAAGATTCAGGTTTGGGTGCTATTAGAGCAGTCATAAATAAGTTATTAATTATTAACTTGTCAATAAGACTGTCCTGGAATATCGATCAGGAAGTTCAACAGAAAAAGCATAAGACATGTTATTGAGGGAAGTTTTTTCTGGCATGATTCCCAAGGAAGCTGAAATGCAACAAATATCCTGCAACGGTGTAAGTTCAGTGGCTTCAGTCTGCAGCTGGGGAGCCCTTTGGGCAGCTTTACTTGCAGACGTGCAGGTGTGCTCTGGCTGTGAGCCCTGGAGATACGAGCATGGAGGTGAGACAGACCCTGTCAGCACTGGCTGCTCCTTCTGCCCCACAGCACTCCTGAAAGGGCTGCAGGGGAGATGGCAGTGGGAGGTGCTCCTACCCCATGGAGAAAGGCAAAGGAGTCCTTCGCAGCCTTTCCCTGCCAGTGGGCAGTGGGATATTCACATTTCCCCAAAGCCCAGCACCCATTCTTGCAGGCATCATGGAGGGTGGGAGACAATGCTTCACCACAGGGCACAAAAAAATACTCCCCTGCTTGGATTGCTCAGAAGGACCCAAAAGTGTCTTTTTTGTAAGAGCCAAATATTCGGCAGACTGGCTCAAAGCAAGGTGAGATGCTCAGTTCTGTCTGGAAGCAGCGCCATAATCCTGCTTTAACATCCCTGACAAGATCTAGCAGTGTGCGGGGCTTGTCTCTTTTTTTGGGGAATACCCTCCAGGAAATTATTTTACAGAGGATTTACTGCCATTAGATTTTGTTTGTATCACTCCCTCCCAGCCTAGTGAGACTAGCTTGCAGAAAGGGCTCTGAACAGCCAGGAGAAGTTTTACCTTGTTTTTTGCTATCTCAGCAGTGCATGAAAACTTCCCTTACAAGACATGTGGAAAAGTCTTCCCAGCTGAGCAGTACAAGTGAAGGAAAAGCAGCCAGCTTATTTTCCATATGCTTGAGAATGTAGATTTTTATTTATGCTTTTAACAAGCTAAGTTGGGCTGCACTGGAAGGGGAAGCTACAATTTTATACAGTGATGCTTTTAAAACCACTTAACTCTGAGTGTTGTTATACTGAAAGGGAGAAAATCATTACAAAAAAGCACAAACCTGGGTGGCTGCTACATTTGTTTATTAAAGAACCCCTTTCTTTATAATTGGCTGTGAGCTTTCAGGGCCGATTCTGATGAAACACACGCCTATGTGCATACACATATGCAATTCATGACACAGATTGTTATTTTCCCAGTCATGACTAGAAGAAATAAAGCTGAGTCCATTTAAATAGAAACTGAGAGTAAATTCTTGCAAATGTCTCCAGATGTTTTCAAACCTTTTTTTTTTTTTAATTTCTTTCAAAAGATGGAGCGGCAAATGTCAATGAACTCCAACATCATGGGGATGCAAGGGCCGAACCTCAATAATCCATGTGCTTCACCTCAAGTTCCTCCAATGCATTCAGAAGCCAAAATGGTAAAAAGAGAATTTTTGGAAATTGCTGTATTTTCTCATATTGCTGTTGCATACCAGTTACCCAGACAGTGGGGGGGATGTAGCCAGACACTGCTTACTTCATTCTTAGTCATACGTAATACTCTTTTTTAGTATGCTGCAGTAAATTGCCTTTGTGTCTATGAACTTTCAAGATGTTCTTAGTCCTAACTGATCTCTCAGTGAGAGGGAACTGAAGGGTGAACTGTGTGATACATTCTGTGCTAAATAGGATTTTTGGTGCAGGTCAGTCAAATCTAAGCAAATGGTCTGGCTGTTTCTCTCATGGTGTCTGTGCTGCACAACTTGATCTAAGGAAAATTATCAGTTAGTAAAGAGTACAGTATAAAGTGGGTGCTGCAGAAGAAGTGCACATAGTCCTTTTTTTTTTTCCAGATAGGAGTATGGTCTGTCAGAGAAGCATACCAAACTACACATATATATATATATATATATATATATATATATATATATATATATATATATATATATAAAACAGGATATTTTCTTTTTCTGGAATGCAACAAAAGTGTTCCCATCAAAAAGAAGTGTCAGAATTTGGACAAATGTGAATTATTTATATGAGTCAAATGTCATAACAAAAAAAAATTTGTTTTTTAAAGTTCTGCATCTTAAAAGGTCAAGGCTTCTCAGGCATATGTACTGATATAGGATTAATGTAGGTAAACTAAACTACAGGTGGATATTTGTAAGTTTCCCTCAGCTTTATATGCACTGTTGTGGAGGTGTTTGGAATAAATCCTTGGAATCAAGTTATCAGCGCAGAAACACTTTGGCTTTTTCAGTTTCAGAACTGCCATTTGCTGCTGCCTAATGGAAATATGGAGACAGAAGTTTTTAGTTTTAACTCTGTAGGGTTTTTACTCCCTCAAGATATCTCATTGTAGTGAAAAAGAGGAGTAACTTCATTGAACTTCTTTCAGTGGCATTTTGCCAAGGTAAAATTGCCATAAGTGAGAGAATGAAATCAAGCCGACAAAGATTAAGCAACCGCGTATTTTTATGTATTTCTACTTTGCATGACTGGTACAGCTTTTAAAGTTGTTGTCATCTATCCTGAGGCAAAGAAAAATATCTACTTGTCTATAGGTATGGTGCATACAGGAGTCTCTGGGTTAAGAGGAACAACAGATGTGAGTTTATTCTACCTCTGTTTTCTTAGGTTGGGTAGGTCGTGCCTTCGCCTCACTGTTGGTCTGGGTTAGGCTGTTAACCCAACCTCTGTTAACACTCTCTCTAAAACCACATTCCGTAAACATGCAGCCATTTGGCCAGAAGAAGAATGATAGCCAAAAATGCTGGCTCCCCCAGCCAAGGAAAACCTGTGGTCGAGAGTTCTCTCTGCTGTACCACACAGTGACGGTAACATGCCAAATGGCAACAGCATCTGCAGCAGAGCTTGTTAAAAACTTTTTGGAATAGGCAAGTGTTTTTTCAATGCAAGTGTAGCCGAGCCAAGCTAAATACTCCTTGGCTGAATAAATCCAAAACTGGCATCTGTTTTGGGGACTAAAGGTTCTTTAGTTTACTCTCCCCACACCCCCTGCTTCTTTTTTACTGGTAGTGTGAGGCTGCTAAAGAACAAGATTTAATTATTGGTGCATATGGTGAGAATTCCGTGCTTTAATAAATGAAACTATACATTAATACAAATTACCTTTAAACCTGGGTAAGCAGGTTTTGTCCGTAAATCTAATGTATGAAGGAGTTTTAATGCATGAATAAATTGCTATCAGTTCCAAAATGCGGTGTAGTGAACCAGCAGAGCCTTTATTTCTCAGGGCCTTTCTGCCACTCTTTCAAGGGTAGCAAAAAACCTGCACACATTAACTCTTAAGAGGTATAATTCAGAGTTCCAGGACATTTCCTCTTTTCAAATGCAGGTTTGGTGTTTTAAAAATATTTTATATTTCAATATTCTAATTTTATACTTTGTTTCTGTATGAGCTCACATGTAATGTAAAAAGCCTCTTCATTTAGCCACTGTTTTGAGGAATATGAATCTGTTAACAGTACTCTGCATGAATACAAAGTAGAAAGAAATGTAGGAAATATTTAGAGCAAAATTATTTCTTACATGTAAATTCATGGATTTTAAATCAGAATCATCTGTGTTACAGGGATGTTAGTTATTATTTTTAACTATTTCACTTAGTCTCATGCATAAAGCATGATACTTCACATACTCTGGTGATTTAGTTAAAAGTTAAAAGTGGAGGTGCTTAGTACCTTATCAGACTGGGCCCTGCATTAGGAAAGAATTTCAGATTTGCCTGAGTTCTGCTAATGCTATTACTGCTGGTGCTTTCAGCATTGCTCATGTTGTCTTTGGCTGGCCCCATCCCGAGAAGAATGAATGCATCGAACACCAGACAGAGTCATCTAAGATACTTGTAGCTAGTGACTGAAGTAACTGGAGAAGTCCAGAGGACCTTGGGCCTGATTCATCAGGTGCCCAAATCCATGGGAGTATCAGCACTTTCGGGAGGCTGACGTGAGAGAATGCAGGACAGGCTCCTCTAAATATGAGCCCCAGATGTGAGTCCAGATCCTTCTGGCCTCATGGCAGTATGTACCTGAGCAGTGCAAGCACAACTGGGCATGCAGCAGTCAGAACATTTTTTGGTGACACATGTGACCTAATTTACCTCTGTAAAATGCATATGAATAGATAATATCAGTAGAAATGCTGTGGGACACCAGATTTTTTAAAGAAAGCTGATAGATGGCAACAGATTCACACTCTTCATCGGTTCATAATTTGTTTATAGTGGGAAATGGAAGCCAGTCTGATAAATACATGCATTATCTGATATACAAGCACATCTGCACACAAATATAGAATATGTGTGGCATTAATGTTTCTATAAGCAATATGTATTTTAACCACCTTGTATCACCTGGCATTTGTGGATAGCCGCATTGCCACCCAAGATGCTTGCTTCCTGGTTTAATTTTTTTCAGGAGAACATTCCATCAAGTATTAAGGTGTTGTAGATGATATCCCAGTACTGATTTAATTTATCACAGCAATCTCAGTTTCCCTCACAGTATGCCTCTCAATTAGGTTATCACCTAGTGCTTTAAAACTGTCCTCGTAAATGAATGAGTGAACATCTAAATCAATACTGCTTTCTTCTTAGATTCACAGCTGAGTGGATAAAACTCTAATGCTGCTCACCAAAAACACACATTGATTTTATTTTAAAATATATTGCACTTGAAAGAGGAGGAAACGTACAGCTCTTAAGTGTACATGGTAAAAATATGCAGAGTCGCACGTGCAGCATATTAACATGTGGTTCAGTAGGCTGAAAGTATTATGAAGTTGGAACCATTGGCGGTGCCTTTGCCTTAATATACTGCCTACATACAGCTTGGTTTTGCAGTTTCAGAGTACTGGAGGTTTTAGAACTCGGAAGTGCAATACTGCGTGGATTACTGGAGTGGAAGATAAATAGTGTGCACTGAACCACTGGAAGCCTGTGTGACAGCAGCCTTTTCGATGGAGCTGATCCCTTTCTATCTGAATTTTGTAAGGCATTAATCCTTACCTGCAGGAATTTATGGCCTCTGAAAGGAGGTATAAAAAGCAGGCTGGCAATGAAAGAATTGAATTTAAAAATACAGTTCTCAATTTAAACTATTACTTTTTCTTTTAAAATTTCTGTCTGCCTCATGCTGGAGATGTAGTTTTATGAAATTTAAATTAAATGTAGTTTTATGAAATTTAAATTAAATATTATATGTGTAGCTTGGCTGTGCCTGTAATACTGACAGAACCTGTATGGAAGAAAAACAGAAAAAAAAGAAAAAAGAGGGAAAGGGAAAGAAAAGGAAAGAAAAGAAAAGAAAAAAGGAAAGAAAAGAAAAAGAAAAAGAAAAAGAAAAAGAAAAAGAAAAAGAAAAGAAAAGAAAAGAAAAGAAAAGAAAAGAAAAGA
>VZUI01035575.1:0-16758 GCA_013401135.1 Cettia cetti | reverse complement strand
TGTCCAATCCCAGCTCCAGGCTGTCAGGTCCCATCCTTCTTGTTCCTCCCTGCAGCCACCCTTGGTTGTGCTTTGGGGCTGAAAGTTGTCCCTGGTGTGCAGCAGGAGAAGGATTTGTTTTGTGTCCCTGCTGTGTGCAGAGCTGAGTGACCCTGCCTGTGAGCTCAGAGAACCTGAAAATATGAAAGCTGAAATTGAAGGCATCAAGGTGAGGGGTGTTTGTGCTGCAGGTGCTGTGCCTCCCATGCTGGGCCAGCAGGATGGCACGGGGGAGTCCCCAGCTCATGCAGCCTGTGGCTATTCTGGCTTGGGGAGCAGAGGAGAGGCTTCATTTGCAGGGTGTGCATCATCCATGAATACCAAATCCTGTCCTTAAACAGACAAGAAGAGAAAGGGAGAGATGAAGGAAATAAACAGGCAAACAGCTCACTTTGGTCCTCTGCCATTTTCTGCTTTTCTTTTTGTTTTTTTTTTCCAAAGCCCATAACTTGAGGTCATTTCAGGATTAATTGAAGCTAATGCCTTCGCTTCAAAGCAGCACAAGATCAAGCCAAATGTACATGCATAGCAATTAAAGACCTGGCAAGGTATTATGGATTGGCTTCTACAGCAGCAGCTTTGTGCCTGTGCTGTTCCACTTGTTCAGGCCTTTGATGTGCTTCAGAGCACAACTAGCTGGGCCTGTGCTTAAACAAAGGAGCATTTTAGCACTTGATTCTACAGAGAGTGACTGGTGTGCTATAGTTAATATTTTTAACTGTCTGTAAAATTGGAGAGATTATGAATCTCTAGTATGACTGGCTACAGGAGAATTCTGTGGATAATGAAGAAGATTGCAGGGGGCAAATTGAAAGATTTCTCTTTTATATTGTATAGCATCAGTATTCCTTTAGTGCTAACAAAGATGGGGCCAATGTAGTATAAATCTTCAAAGCAACATGTGTGAATTTATCTGTCCAGTGCTCATTACAGTTAATGGGAATCATGTGGCTGGAACTTTGCAAATGCTTTGGAAGTGCTCCTTTTATGGTTACATTATAGACCCCCATGTTAGCTGTTTTGCTATTATTTTTATATTGCTCCATTTGTTTTCCTGACATTGAAAAAAATCAAACCACTAAACTAATTAAAAACTGCATCACCCCCTCCAGTGCTGAAATAGAGCAAAACACCCATTTTGTAAAGTAAATAAAATATTACTTATATGTAAATCAACTGGAGATACAACATGAATCTCTCCTGGTTTAAGTCCCAGTAGTATAAATCCTAATGCTTGTTGCAGGCTAATGAAGGTGAGCTTTACTGAAAATTCAAAATGTTGGTCCACACATCCATGTTTCAGTTTTTCACTGTGCTGTTAGTCACCCTGTGTGGTACAAAATCTGCATTTCTTCAGGGTATCCTGAAGAGGATACAATTTTTAGGGAATCTGTAGGGAATGAAAAAGACATAATGAAAACAAGGAGTTATAAGGCAGGTGATGGGTTTTACTTCTCATTGTCCTATTATAATTCAATTTGTAATTAATTAATTAATTTCCCCAGGTTGAGTCTGTTTGCCTGTGATGGTAGTGGGTGAATGATCTCTCCCTGTCCTTATCTCCCCTGATGAGCCTTTTGTTATATTTTCTTTCCACTGTCCAGCTGAGGAGAGGAGAGACAGAGTGGATTTGCTGGATGCTTGGCCCCAGCCAGGGTCAACAAAAAAATTACCTTGAGATTGTTTACTGTAAGTGAGAAATGCAGATCAGGGTATTCTATTCCTTTGCTTCATTTCTGAACCTTTAATGCAGGTGGTTTGAGAGAAATGCCAGGTACTGTCAGGGTCAGCAAACTGGGAAGCTTCTGTCCCACTGTCCCAGTAAAGACACAGTGTTCAGTCATCTTTGTGGCAGGTCTGGCAAAAAAACAAATGCAGCATTGGACTGTGGCCTCAGGCAACCTCAGCTCAGCTGGCAATGCCTCTGCAGGACAGAACTCTCTGCTGTTCTTGGGTCAAGGCATTTTTGTTTGCTTTGTTTTGTTTTCCCTGAAGCAAGTTGCAGGCCATGATGTAGGAACGAGCCTTGCAAGAGACCCAGAGTAGGAGAATGCTTTCCCCACTGTACAAAAACCTAGAGGATTCATGCAGGCTCTAATCCCCACTGCACAGAAGGATCCGGGCTTTTGGAGCTCTCCAGAGGGGCAGGCAAAGAGCAGAACTGGGTTTTTCAGACTGGTGTCTTTCTTTCGTTTTACAGTTCTTTAGAGGAAAGCATATTTTGACCAGTGAGCAAAATCCCCAAGATTTTTCAACAGAAGTTAAAGAGGAAAAGTGAAGGTGAGAAGAGCTCCACACTGGGGTGGTCGGTGTGTGAGGTTCAGTGGTTTGCTGGGAGCTTGTATCTTTGCTGATTGAACTGCTGTGGCAGTAGCAGGAAGCTCTTGAGGGGTTTGGTGAGTGTGGTAGCAGGGTGGAAGTGCAGAGTGGTCACTGTGGAGGGAAGGAAAACATTGTGAAGCCCTGAGTGTACACTGCTGACCAAGCGTGGGCAGCAGGGACATGCTGCCAGAACAAGGTCTGGCACCAAGCTCTGGAAACTCACCTTGGGGTACCAGATTTCCACTTGCTGCTGCCAGAGGAAAGGAGATGAGAGAAATGGACTATAACAGCAAAAAATCTGACTTATTTTAAAAATACAGTCCTGGGGAGCTGCCATTATTAAATATACTTGCTGCTTTTGCTTGAGGGTAAAAATGTGACATATGAGAGAGAAGGAGGGACACTGCAGGGAAAGTCAAACTAAACACAGTGCTGCAGTCACTGGGCTTAGTGCTTTGTGTGCAGTTACAAACTGTAGCAGCAGCCTGTGTGTGATGGAGCTGGTGCTGTATTGTGATTAAACACTGAGGACTTGGCTGGCAAGAGCATGTTGCCTTAGCCTACACACCAGTGAGCATCTTACTAGGAGGAGTGACCAATAAATCCCTTTGGAAAGAGTCATTGGATCTCTCTTCCCTTGGAAAAACTACAGGAAATTTTGTCCAGACTGTCAGATTTGCTGTTTAGGTTTTGCTGCCAGTGTGGTGGTCTGATCCAAAACCTGTACAAAGTGTTTTACTTCTGGTGGGTTTCTGTTTACTTTGATGAGCAACCTGACTGGTGAAGGATCCTCCCTGCCTGGAGGAGAACCCTATGGCTGAAGAAGTGACTGGTCTGAAGCACAAAGAGTACAGCTGAACAGGGATCTTCTGGAGGTCTGGAAAGAATCTTTGTAGAAAGATCAGAATAATCATGTGATAATATTAATTTCAGGTGAAAATAGTATTAAAACATGAATTTAACCCATCTTTCCAATATTAATATTGGACATAGTGCCTCTTCAACTAAAAATTAGTCTTTCTTGGATAAAGCAATATTATACATGATTCTTGGGCCCTGGTCTGCATAAATTTAATCACAGTTAATTTATGTATGTGAGCAGTTCACAAAGACAATGGTGTAAGTTAAATCTAAGGACACCTGTGGGAGGGGAAGAGTTTGGAGCAACATTTCTGTTGCTGTCCAAGACAAGGCATTTCTGCATCACAGTCTGTAGAACTGGGCTGGAGTCCAGTTCATGAATTGATCCAGGATTGAAGTGATGGCTCAGTTTGTGTAGGGCATGCCTGAGACCCAGAAGGTCTCTGATACAGCCTTAGGAGACAAAAAGAAGACTGAGGAATTTTCATGCCTTCCACAATAACCTTTAGTTTGTAAAATGTTTCAAATGAAAAAAAAAAAATCTATTTTGTAACAATTTTTTTTCTCTCCCCAGCTGGCATTTCCACTCTTGTTGGTCAATCCAAAATATTCTTGGTGGACACATCTGGCGCATTTTATCTGTGCAGTGTACTCTGTAGTTCAGAAGGTGAGGCATATTTTTGGTCAAAATTTATGTTGCAATGCTATTTTTAAGTAAGATTGGGGTTACAGCTAATGTGTGATACTGGATTTGAAAAGAGTGCATATGTGTAGGACCAAGTCAAAGCAAGACCCCCTCACACCTCTCAGATTCTGTGTGACACACAGCCATGGAGGAGAGTTAATATGTGATCCACTTCCAGAAAAAAAATTCGGCTGAATGATAAATTCTAAATTTTTAAAATTGAATGTAGTTACTGCTAGGAGTCTTTGCACTTTAATCAAAACAAATTAAATGGCTAATAAAATCCCTTGACCCCTGTAGTGCTTGTGGCACATGCCATGGTTTTCAGGCTTGTTTTTGCTGACTTGCTGCTGTGTGGGAGGAGTCCAGGCACAATGTGTTTTGTGACCCTGTGAGCTCTGTCCTGTCACAGATGTTAAGGTACTGCTTACAAAATCAGAATTCAGATTCTTACTCTGATTCACTGTCTGGATTTGTCAACAGAATGAAAAAGGTTCAGAGAACTCTGCTCCAAATTGAGGTAAGAGTATTGTATTAAGAGCCACTGTACTTTTTTAAAAATTTAAAGATAAAGGCAAATTATTGTTTTCCATGGAAAGCCCTTCTCTCTCATACCTTGCTTGTAATAATGTCGTAGTCTTGATATTAAGTTTGTCCTAAGGGATGTTGAGGAAAATTTTGTTGGGACTTTATCTTCAAGCAAACCAAACAAAAGTCATCCAGCTTGAAAAGGATCATTGTGGTTACCTGGTTTAAAGGCAATTATTAATAAAGGGGAGAAAACTGGAGTAACTGCAATAGAAAAGGTTAGACGGGTATTTTTCATCAAATTTGAACTTCATCTTTTGTTCATTAAAAATCTCTTTCAGGGATGCCACCTTAACTCAAAGGTTATAGCTAGGAGAAACTAAGCTTAAAAAGAAGTTTTAAAATATTTTAAGGTTGTAAAAAGGACAGCATTCTTTTTTGGAATTTCTAGGGTAAGGGGTTTGGATGGAGTCCAAGGTTTAGAGTGGGAGGTTTTCTCCCTTTAGTATTTTGATAAGAGATAATTGATTTTAAAATGGTTGTAGTGTGCCTCTTAAATCACATATGTTCTGATTTTGCTGCCCTGTTCTTTTTCATGGTGCATTACATATTCACATGGGACCAGAACCTTAGAAGCATGGAATCTGAATTTGAGCTGGAGCTTGATTTAAAACCCAAGCTTAAATATTTTAATTGAAGTCAGCTAACATATAACTTCCAATCCCAGGGTAGAATGTTGGCTTTTCAAAAATCATAAATACACTCATAGTCTCTAAAATGAGAGAACTCCATGTACTGGTAGTATGGGCTGTGGTGACAGCCACTGGCCTACAAAAGCCCCCAGTCCTCTGGTTATTTTTTTCTGGGGTGACTTTTATTTTGAGTTCAGAGAAATTAGACCAAAGCTGGCTGATGACCTCCATTTATGCAAAAAGGGATTTTTTGCTTTGAAAAAATATGGGTAAACTAAATATCAGCTTTCATATTGGCCTAATTTATTACTTAAAGTATTATATAAAGGTATTATATAACAAAGGTTATAGAACTATATTCTTTAAAAATTAGGTTAAATTAGAAATTACATTTCTTCTAATATTGATGCAGCTGAAAGTCAAGTTATAAAAGGAGTCAATCATACTAATGCTGACAGTTTCAGACCACTGATTTCTTGAATTAGACTGGAGCAAACCCACATTTGATTATTAAATTCCTGTGATGTCAAGATTTACAGATGAACACCTCACAGGTTCAGTCTTGTTGCCAGGTTTCTGACACCAGAGGACTCTGAAGGGCTATTGGGAAGCTGGACTGTTCATTTGTATTAAAAATGAGGTCAAAGGGAAAATGGGGGTGAGGTCTTGCTAAATAAGATGTTGACAGGAATCCCACATTAAGCTAAAAAAAAAAAAAAAAAAAAAAAAAAAAAAAAGTTCTGTTGCTATAGTGCCTCCTCTGGAAACTTTATGATAGAAATGTCAGTTCTGGCAGCCCCTTTATGCTGAGGTATCCATGATTGAGAGAGAGACAGGAAGACTGACTGGTGGTCAGAATTCATTCTTTACTGTGATTTCCAAATGCTTATATATCACTCTAGAAAGGCTAGTGATTTTTTACTACAGTGATTAGGTTAAAGATCACACAAACAAACACATTTTACAACATCTCTTGCTTGCCGAGATTGATTCAATCTTTTTCTGTCACCAGTCTTGATCCAATCTTCTTGTCATCTTCATAGCTCTGTTTGTTCTTGCCAAGGCACCGTGGTTATCAAGCTGACTATGCTAATTAAATTCACAGCAGCCTCTGTCCACACTGATGGGCACCTGCTGTGATTGTCCCTGCTGCTGCTCTGGGCAGGAGTGTGGATGGAGCAGGGGAGAGGTGGGGTCTGCTCCTAAGGAATGGGAGCCACGGGGCAGGAGGTGCAGCTGGTGATGCCGTGCAGCAGGCAGCCTGAAGCAGAGGTGCTGCCTCCTGGATAAATCCACTCTGTGGCTTGTCCTGTGCAGAGCACACGCCCCTGTCAGAGCCCCTGGCTCTGGGTTTGGGGCACTGGATCAGCCTCCCAGAGCTGCTGCTTTAACCCTGACAGTGCAGCTCTGGGGCTCCTGACAACACAGTTCATTTTTTAGAGGATGTTTGTTTCTTGTAATGTTTTTCTCCATCAGCTTGGTTTCCATTTGGTTTATGTTTAATGCAGTTTCTATTCTCATTCTAGCAGTTTTCCAAATTGTGTTGGGAGTGAGCTAACAAGGAATATTTAAGAACAGTGATAAGATGGTTTCTGCTACTTTGTGCTGTTTGGAAAGACAGCTGTGCAATGAAGAATAGAATTGTTCCTGATGAGAGTGTATTAGTTTAAATAGAAAACATTTAATGTGTCAGTGCTAATTATCCAAGCTTTAATCCGAATGAATGGGGTTTTGCCCCAGAGCCATCCAACCTCTGTTCTCAACTGTTGGAATCACAATGCCTCTTGGATAGTTAGGCTTCTGTTTCTAGCATAGTGTGTAGAAACAGAGGATTTGGTTCCAATGAAGCTAGTATTTAACAAAGCTGAAAGTTAATCTGATCCTTTTTGTAGCTAGCATTCATATAAATAATTTGGACAACTTTGAGCAAGGCCTGCTCTTTAGTCTGCATTTACCCAGTGACTACCCCGACATAATCCTGATCCATACCTGCCATCTCCTGTGTTAGTGCCTGGCAGTGTTTAATCCCAGTGATGGGCCTGACACATTTCATAAGTGTACAAGGCAGATCAAGCATTTAGAGCTGTTCCAGTGAACATCTGTGCTGGCAGAATTGTATCAGCTAACAGCTAATGAGGTGTTCCCCTGGCAAAATGCAGGTACTTGTTGAAACTGCACTATGGAGAACAACAAACCAGCCAAGTAAAACAAATGCAGGGGAAAGAATCAGTAGTTCATGCTGTAGAGAAGATGTATCATACAGGTGTATACAAACTTAATTAGTGCTTCAAAATAATAGGTTCAGGTGAATTTTTTTCTTTCATACATAGAAAAATGGTGATACAGCTATATAAATCCAGTCTTTTCCAATATAAAAGGATTTATAAATAAAAGCATTTTTAACCATAAAATGATTTGCAACAGTGAGTGTTTAGGGCAGTTTCCCTTTTGTGTCAAAGGAAAGCAAAGACAGGAAGAGATACACACGTTAACTGGGAGTTTGTTCTGTCATGCTGCAAGATGTGAGCATGGCCGTCACAGGGATTTCTCTTCTGGAGCAATCACTCCACAAAAACCCACTTTGATTTTGGTAGGACCAAGGCTCCTACAAGATGTTGACAGACTTGTGGCAATGCTCTCTGTGCTCAGAGGGGTGCATTTTGAGGTAAAATCAGAGCCAGGTCCCTCACTGGCGCTGCAAACCTCTTCCAGCAGCCGCTGGCTAAGCAGGCAGTGTCTGCTCTCATCCCCTCTGCCACCCTGAGCAGTGAGGCCCTGGTGTGGCAGTCCCTGATCAGGGATTTGTTGGGTGGGTTGGGGCACAGGAGTGGCCCCAGGGTGGGCTCTGAGGCTCTGAGCATCCAGGATAGGAAATGGAGCTGAGGGTGGAGGGTTTGAATGTTTATGTGTCCTTCAGGTCCATGTTTTGGAAAGGTACCCTCCTTGTTTTATTTCCAATCTCTCGTCTTCTTAGATATGAAATGAGATAGTGATGTGGTGCTTACCTCACCCAAAAAGTGCTTTTTGGCTTTGTAGATGAAAAGCCTTCTACACTGCCCATGTATAGAAGTATAGAAGCCCCAGGTTTTTTTGTGGGAAATCCTAACTAAACCATGACATTTCACTTTTTCTCTGTTGCAAGCCTCAATCTCTTGTTCTTTGCTCAACAGGAATTCTCCTTGCTCCCCATGTAAAATAAACATCATTTAAAGTTACTTTGTCTTTCTGAATTTTAGAGTTATATCTCACCATAGCAGTGTCATTGCAGCTGTGATTCAAAGATGTGTTTAAAGGTGTAAGAATGGCAAGTTTTGCATTCACATTTAGCTCTCAAATTTTGCAGTATATGGACAAATGGAGATAGTAGCTGTGTTTTCTGAGGAAGATGAGCTATAGAATTATTTAAAATAAAATAACATTAAGAAATTCTGCTTTTTTTTTGACTTATTTGGAAAATAGTGTATATGGTGAATCTAATGTGCCAATAGATAAATTTATATTCCTCTCTTTTTCTTCTCTCTGTACTTTGACCTACCTGAGGATATTCAGTGACACAGCCATAATGGCACCAGCCTTGTGTTAATAATGTGTGGATTAAAGCATCCCCCAGCAAGCTCTTACTGTGATGGATTTTATCAGTGCTGTGTGGTGAAAGGGTCCCCACATGGGCCTGGACACCAGAGCAGTTTGGGAGGTCTCTTGTCAGTGACCTGGGGATTTTCTGGAGGAAGGAGGCAGAGGTGGGGTGTGAACAGCAGCTAAAGCTGCTCTGTCCAAGGTGAGGGCTGCTGTCAGAGATGGAAATCTGGCAAGAAAAGGGTGCCTGAGATGAACCAACAGTGCAGCACGAGGAGTTCCAGGGGAGATTGAGGGTGCACATCAGATTGCCAGGGAGATCAAAATGTTTAGAATCCTCTTGACAAAGAAAAGCGTAAGTCTCAACATTAAAAGTAGATGCTTTTTTATCTTGTATATGATGCAAAATCTCTTGTGATATGGTATTTTTCTATTATACTTTAGCAGCTCTGAGGAGCCATGGATTAGGCCTGTATCACAACAGTAACTCACAGGAGGCTGTGTTTTGTCTTGCTATGACACCAGCTACTATTGTTTTTGATCTGCAGCCTCTGAAGAGGGATGGTGTGTCTTCTGTGGGAGGTGTTGTGAGTGCAGATTAGTTAGACAAGTGTTGGAGTGAATGCATAAGTAGTGATTTTGCATAATGAGGTATGTGAAATCCCAGTGGAGGTTGTTAAAACAGATAGACAGCCTGTGGTAAACAACAAGGAAGGTAGGCTTTGAAAACAGATGGCTTTGAAAACCTGGCAAATGACTGTTCCATACTTAAAAATCAGTTTTGTTAGTGGAAAATATCTTATTAAAAAAACCCCAAAAAACCACCAACGAAAACAAACAAAACTGAAAATGCTTAGGCTGCATGTTTTCCACAAACCTGAATGTGTTAATAAAGTTCTGTGGGGAAGCATACATCATCTGCCTTCCCTGCCATCCGTGTGTGTGAGCAATGGGCTGCCCTGCTCGGGATGTTCTGTGGTGATCCATCAGCCTTCCCCGTGCAGCTGCTCCTACCTGGTGGCTATGCTGCTCTTCATTATCACTTGGACTCTCTCTCTGTGAGCACTTTACATTGGGAATTTAATCATGCACTCAAAGGCTTAATTTGTCTTGAAAGGCAGAGTCCATGAGTGAAACGGGAATATAGAGGAGTATTTCTGCTAGTTGGAAAGGGCACAGAAAAGCACATTGCCATTTGAATTACTACATTGCTAAGGTTGGGGCTGGCCAGAAGATGAGATGCTAATTTGGAACTTTAAAATGTAGCTGTTTTCCATGTCTTTTATGCCTTTGGCATAGGCAGTAGGAGGTGTGAGGCTGAGACCAACCTTCTCTCCCCATGGTTGTTGTAGGCCCAGTGAGACACTGTCACTCTTGCTGTCACCTGCCTGGGGATCACACTCTCTTCTCTCCTGCAGGGGACCTGAATTGGGACAGAACAGTTGCTGCAGTGTACCAGAGCAGCTCAGGGGCTGACACTGTTAAAGACCTTCCCCATGGCCTGACCCTGAACATGAGACCATATCAGTAAAACAATGCCTTTCTCTTCCAGTGCAACTCCTAAAAGCTTTCCTTTGTCACTGTAAGTTACTCTACAGCCTGTGGGTAAATCAAATCACCTGTCATTTTCTTAGCTGTTTTGGTGGCTCCCATAGAACAAGGGAGGCCCAGGACTTGATTGAAAGATAGTGCAAGTGGTCCAGTTCCCCTTTGGAAAGGAACTCAGATGGAAACAGGAGAGTCCTCAGTCCCCAACTTTTGCTGTAAAAAAGGCAAGTTCCTGTGATTTGAGAATGAGAGATGGGTCATCCTGTGTTCTCAGAAAAATCAGGGACACGTGCTCTTGTCAGACACTTGCCCTTGCCCACTGGGGCTGCCTTGTCTGATCTTGTTTGTGCAATGACAACTGTGACAGCAGGATTCCTGCTCCAGGGATGGCACTGTGTGCTGTTAAATCCTGGGGTCTGAGGGCAGAGAAGGACAGCTGCTGTCCTCTGCTCTGCTGCTTCCCAACTCCTTAAAAACATGTTAAAAATGGGATGGCACCTGGGAGATCGGCACAAACATGTTTGGCACGTCTAGCACATGACTGTGCCAATCTCCAGAGAGCCAAGGGGTGCTCTGATGGTGGGAAGTGTTCCCTGGGCCCTTTGGCTTGCAAGGTCAGTGCTGGGGACAAGCCCACTGCCACCAGTGTTGGCAGCAGAGCTGGGGCAGGCATGGCAACATGGGCTCTGCTTTCATTTACCTTGGATGGGAGAAAGGGCTCCTTAGAAAGCAAGAGGAGAAAATTTTAGCCAGTTCATCTTTCTCATAAACTAAACCAAGTGCTTGATGAGTAGCTTGTTTCTTAAGGTACCAAGTTGAGAATTTTTGCCATTATGTTGTTTTTAATCAAAACCTGCTGATTATAAAACTGAATTTGTAGGCATGAGGAGGAAGTGGATTTTCTGCAGCAATTTCCTTTCTTGAGGAATTCCAATATGCCTTGTTTTAACGTTTAAAAATTGATAATGTGGGCCTTGTTATTATTTGACATTTTTATCAACATTTAAAGCTAAAAGTGTTGGTTTTGCTTGGAAAAAGAAAATGAAATAACAAACTTGAATTTCTTTCCTTTGAGAATTTTTTGATTCCTTGTCAGGATTTTTACTTTAATCTGTGTCTGCAGTTGGAGATCACTGAGTGAACAGCAGCTGAGAAGTCTGACAGGACAGGAAACTGGTTTTGCTTTCTGGTTGGAGAGAAACCTTTGCTACAGAGTGGCTGATCAGAACAGAGAGTTTCTGCTGCTTCTGTGATGAGTTGTCTGGGTTCTCTCCTGTTGGTGCTTGTACCAACCATTAAGGCATTTCTAGAGCTCTTCCAGGCCCTGGGCCACCCTCAGCATCATGTTTTAAAGGTGTTATTTCCCCCCCCCGCAGCCTTTTTTCCAAAGAGGCCTGCTCTACATGAAGTAACACTGCCAAATACATTTTTCAAAAGCACTTCAGGTAATGCACTCAAAACTTTCAAATTTTGAGTATATTTGAACCTAAATGAGAGTTGAGCTGTACCAGACAAATCTCACCCCGTCTCAAGATCCAGATTTTGTGTGAAGCAGCAAGACTGTTACAAATGTCTGTCCCAGATCAATGAAGTTCTTACAGAATACTCGAGAAGGGACAGTGTCCTGTCATGCACAGGTTAACAGCTGAAATATCCCTTTGATTTTTCAGCTGCAGGGGACCAGGCTGTTTCCTCTGTGACACTTTCCCGACGGAAAGGGGTGGCATTTCCCAGCTCTGGGGCCGCTGTTAGGAATGTTTACTGCACACGGGGGCAGTAGCACTCCACAGAGCTGCTGGTGTGTGAGCGCTGCCTGGGCTGATGGATGGACGGCTGCGTGCCCTGCTCGGGGATATTTAGTGCTCCTTAGCTGGCGGCGGCTTTGACAGATATTGGCAAGAAATATTAACTTACATCCAAGTTTGTCTTAACTAATAAGTGATGAGCAAAGAGAAGTTTGTATTTGCTGTCTTAAAATGATCTGTGAGTCTTTATCGTGCAACGTTTTTTACTCCAGCTTTGACGCGTGGCCCCTTTCATCTTTTTAAATGTTGCTGGTGCCACCAGAAGCCAAAAGTGAGAAGACTGCTCTCGAGAGCAACATAAAAGCATTCTTCTCATCTTTGGAATCAGCTCTTGTATTACGTTGCCCTGTTTTGTCTATACTCCTTTTAAAAGCTCTTTTGAATATATTTTCTGTGATATAGTTAGTGAAAAAGTTGCTCTACTTTTTTAAGGGATACCCAAGTGCTTAAGTGCTTTCCTGGATCCAGGCCAGAGCTAGCATCTTGCAGAATAGAGCTGATGACAACTCATTTCATCCCAAAAATCACAGTTTTCTTCACAAACTCCAGTAAACAAAGTCTCCTGATAGCCTGTGAGTCCTGGAGCAGCGGCAGTGTCCCTGCTTTCCAGATGGCAGCGAGCGTGGCTGAACGGCTTGCTCAGGGGAGCTGGGAGATGAGTGAGGCTGGGCAGATGCAGGAGGCGGGCTCTGGGGAGGATTTTGCTGGCTGCCTTTATTACACGTTTGTTATATTCATGCTGCTGCCTGGGTGGTGTGACTGGGCCTCAAAGGCCCCAGCCTCTCTGTTCTGTGAGGTGTTCTCTAAAACTACACCTGGGGGAAGGGGGAGCGGCTGGAGGTGCTCCCCTATGGGGGGGATTTGAATGATACCACCTAGCTCCAGGAATGAGTGATCAGACTGCTGGCAGTGAGGAGTGCAGAATGGTAGAACTGGTGCTTTGATCTGCCCACTCACCCCTGACTCTGGATGTGCAAAGGGAAATAATGGAAAAAAATAATAAAAGCCAGAAAATGAGCAAACAAAACCACTGAGTAACACTTTTTTTTTTTTTTATCCTTGTATTTACAAGTTATGTTAGCATTAGTAACTCTGGTCAGGAGCTCACCTGAAGCAATTATGCAGGGACTTCCTAATAGTATTTCATAATAACACAAGTAGTTACACAGGGATTATTTTAAAATAATACATTCTCTGTATTAATCATTGGTTGCTATTGACTTGGTGACACATTGCTGTTGGTGAAATGAACTGTGATATAATTAGTAGCAAATAGGACCTATGCATGCTGTGCTAATTATTTTTATGTGAACCCAATTCGTTGCTAATATAAATAGCAATATTAATCACAGCAAGTATCAATATTTATGCAGCATGTTTCCATTTAAGTGCAGCTGTAGACAACAACACTTGTGCATGCACTGAAGAGAGGTGAATGAGGAGTCAGCCTTTTCACTCACACCATGACATGTTATGTGCACTCTGTGACCATTGCCCTGTGCTTAGGGCAAACAGTATGGGACATTACTCCAGGCTGCTTCTCTGCAGAAGCCCCATGTCCCCAACAGTAAATGAACTGCACACAGAGGACATGTCTTTGTTTATTTTTCCCTCCTCTCATTTCTAACCACACTGGCTGTTAGCACCTCTTGGCCTGTGACTTGAAGAGCGCTGGGGCACAGTGGGTGTTTGAGAGAACAAGAAACATGTTCTGCTCCATTTCTATGGAAATGTCTCAGAAGATGAGGCTCCTTTGGGTGAGTCAGGGTCATCTGTCTCTCAATTCCTCATCTTTAAAACACAGCTGTTGTACAAGTGGGGAACGGTGTCAAAAGGAGCACTCAACTGCCCCAGGGAGTTTTCTTTCTGCTAAATAAAGCCAGGAGAGTCTATCTGGATGCCAGTGGCTGAGTGCATAGACAGGGCTTTGCTTGTTCCAGTGCTCTTGCTGGCATGCAATCTTTCCTCTTACTTAATGGTTTCCCAAGCTATTGCCTTTAATGAGTGTCGTGGATTGTTTCTGTTTTAGCCTTATGCTGCCTGTACAAGTGTTCTGAAAAAAGTCAGATTGGGCTGTGCAGGTGAGGGGTGTGAACAGGGCTAGCTTTAGAGACTGCAGCAGCTGTGGCACTTGGAGGAGTCCCAGGGCTGGGGAAAGCAAGGCTGCAGATTGGCATGTGATCCTGACCCTGGGCAGGGATGTACAGAGCATGCTGCAGAAGTACACTCAATAAATTAGACGATGATGTATGGCACAGTACATCACATTCTTGAAGGCAAGGCATATATACTCACCAGATAATGTGGAGCATGTGAAGTATTGAATATATCAAAGGAAGATTAATCTTTGTCTGGGAGTCACCCTGCACATTTTCTGTCTAGTTGAGTCAATGCAATATAATTTAAAATGTGAAGGAAGTGTGTGTGCATCTGTATGTGGACACAGGAAGACTATGTTTGCACATGTGCTAGGGGATGTCAGGGTACACCTCTGTAACTCTTAATATTAAAGTATTTCCCCCCAATATTTTGCAGAAGAAAATGTTCTCTTCACATCTAAGGTCCTTTTCCTAAAAGAGGAGTAAGTGTCCCTTGGGGAAAATGCTGCAGGACTCAGAAGGTACAGCATATCCTGTCCCAAAAGAGGTCTGCAGACAAGTGAGTTTCATTCCTTCACATCTCACCATGGGAAGCCGGGATTGTAGTGTGTGCTGGGTCACCAATACCCTTCTTGACACTGCAGCTGGAAAATCAAAGAACAGGAACTGTCAGAGTGTGACCATTTGGCAAATATCTGCTCAAAAATGGCTGTCATTCTGTGAAGGGACTGAAAGGTTAGCTGAAAATTTCCCATCTGTGTTTTGTTTGTGTTTTAGGGATTGATAGTTTGTAGACTTAGAATTGCTACAACTATTTTCACCTCAAAAATTTGCATCTGCTATGTTAACATGAAAATTTAAAACCTTGCTGCATTGTATGAAATGATGATTAATTTACAGCATTTATCTTGGCTTACTAATCATTCTGTTTTTAGCTGATAATTTTATTTGTAATCTCCAGAGTTAAATTGCCATAAAATACCATAGTTACAAAGACATTCATGAGCAGTTGAAAGGATATGACACATTGTAATTTAGGAATTAATGCACACGTTAAAAAAAAGCCAATTCATGAGAAAGCTGCTAATACATGTACATTGTAGGAGAAACAAAGCAAGGAAAAAAAAGCTGCAAGCCAGAAGATAAGCACATGAGTAGTGCAGCTGTGTCACTAAGTGACAGTTTAAAGATATGGTGAATTCCATCCCACCATCTTTGAACAAAGAGCAACAAAGGGCAGAGAAATGTAACACAATCACCCAGCGATGAGCATGAGCAGTACCAGCTGGAAAACATTCCCCCTCCATGCCTGATTGAGCTCTGTCTTGCTGTCTCTTATAATGTGGATAGATGCAAAATGTTCCCCCTTCAACAGCACTCAGACACAGCCCTTCCAGTGCAGCAGCACTGGGAAAGGTGTCAGGACTTGTGGTATCAGGTAATGCACAGCTGTGAGTGGTGTGCTCTTTCCTTGCAGTCCCTAATGATAAGAGAAAAGGATGAGTCATTTGAACACTGCAGTGGTCTCCAAAGCACAAACAATCTGCTGCTACTTCAGCTTTCTCAGCCCATCTGCATCCCAGTGTGCTGGTTCTGGCCTGGACAGGGTTGGTTTTGGCAGTAGCCTGAGGGGGCATGGCTGGGACACAGAGTTTGTTCTGTGGCACCTCACAGAATGGCCAGGGGCAAGGGAAGGGCATCTTTATCCAGGAGAAAGGGCTCTGAGCATTTTGGCACATCAATCACTCTCTTTTGTACATTTATACTATTAATATTTTTGCTGTTACTGTTCATTTTCTTATCTCATGGCCCCCGTAAATTATTCCTACCTCAACCTGTGATTTTTGCCTTTTGTGCCTCCAGTTCTCCATCCTGCTGTGGCAGGGAGGTGAAAGCGGGGGAGCAAGAGAGGAGCATGGTTCAGATTCCTGGTGGAGGCACTGAATTAGTGAATACCATTCCTAAATCACAACAGCCTTATTTGGCACCCAATGTAGGGATTGAGGGGTTGAGATAACAGTAGATCTGCCCAGAGTAAGTTGGAAATAAATTTGATCTAAGTGTTTGCTGCGTTAGGTTGCGAGCCACTTGTTGCACTGGTCTGTTCATGTGTGTGTGGTACCTCACCCTGTGCATTTTCCCTTATCTGATCCTTGTGGTGCTCTTTTTCAGAGCAGGGAGAGGGGCCAGGATTGCTTTGTTGCTGTGCTGTGGGATATCAGTTTATGACATGAAAATATATAGGGCAATTTGGGATGTGCTCAGTGTTCCTCTCCTGCCCTTGCCTTGGGCACTACCTTTGGGAGTCCATTAATAATCATACCCAGTCTGTGGAGGAAACTGCAGAGGATGATTTTCCCTGGTTTTTCATCCCCTTTTCCTTTTTTTAAGCCTGCTACAAATTTGAATTGCTTTTGAGTTCTGATTTGAATTCCCTTTTTCACAGTGCACACAATCCACGTGGCAGAAGTTTGTAGGTAGCACACCACTGTCGTGTGCCCACTCACTGGCACTGATGCCAATGAGAGAATGAGAACAAACACTGCTTCAGGTGACCACCCAACTCTGGCACTATGAAGATCATCTTTTCTTGTCCCTATTGA
>VZUI01035574.1:0-31879 GCA_013401135.1 Cettia cetti | reverse complement strand
TCTTTTTCTTTTTCTTTTTCTTTTTCTTTTTCTTTTTCTTTTTCTTTTTCTTTTTCTTTTTCTTTTTCTTTCTTTCTCTTTCTTTTTCTTTCTTTTAGCAGTGACCTGCTTGTTGCTTCAAAGGAAATTAATAAACAAATAAAACCAATCCAAAATCCATCCTAATATACTTCTGTTTCTGTTAAGTAACCTATTATGATAGTACAGTAAGTCAGCTCTACAGCTTAAATATAAAAAAAGCTAATATTCATCAATTTTTGTTTTGTTATGGATGGTGTTGACACATATGCTGACCACAATTAAGAGCTTATTCTGGAGCCATTGTGTTTTGCTGAAAGCAAATGAGTAATGGCATAGCCTCACTATCAGGAATGTCTAGAATTGCAAAAATGAAGTGGATAGAATTAAAAAAAAATCAGAAGCTTAGTGATTTGTGTCCTTGTGAAAGCCTAGGCAGATCATTTCATAGATTTTTATTTTACAAAGAAAATAAAAGCTGCATAAATATGTAAATGAACCATCCAAGAATGAGCAAACAGGAGAAATATTATTGCTATTTGGCTGGCTGGCATGATATATATATATATATTAACAAAAACATTCTCAGCCATACATGGCTCTTGTGTGCACTTTTAAACACAGATGCATAGCTGAAAGTGTATGCCTATGCATGCAAATAAGTGATAAAAATATGGATGCAAGCATATGCACTCAAATGAGTTGGCACCTCTATTCAAACAGCAGCGAAATCTGCTTGTGTCATGATTTCCTCTAAATTCCAAGAATCTTTTTTCCTGGACTTGTCTGCATGTTCTCAAGCACAAGACAATCTCTTCTGAAATACTGGAGACCTTCAACTTCATTGCTACGTTTTTCATTTTCTGTCAGTAATTCTGTGATCACGGTCAAAATATTTTCCATGTAAGACTTTCATATATTGATCCTACCACCATATTCCTTTGCAAAAGTACTCATACTTGTTTTCATTCAGGAGTAATTTCTTTGTTAATCAGTATGGCATAGAGTTGGCCTCTTTAAGATGTCCCTCTGCAGACTGATGAAACCATAGGTTTTCCAGGTCCAGCTCACAGAGAATCCTTCAAAATCCAGGTCTAGTTCCCAGTGTGCTAGGCTTGAACAGTACTGTCATAATCACCACTGGAAAATAGTATCATCTCAGTTTATAGCCAATAGGATGAAAAACATTAGAAGTTGATACTAGATAATGGAGAAAGAAGACTGCAATACACATCATTAGACAAATAACAAGAGACAGACCATGGCAGATTGGATTTGGCTAACAACACTCCATCCTACTTCTGGTTGTTTTGGAGATGTTGTGCCTCCTATAAACAAAGCGAAATTTCCACTGCAAACCACCTGGGATTGTTCACTTCAGTATTTAAACACACTCTCTTTAATAGTGATTTTACAGTTCACATTCTTGTTTTCACAAGTTTTATTCATTTTTTGCTGGCACTTATTCTCCCATCATGAGAACTTTGAACTTGTGTCCATAAAACACACTTTCAGTTCCAAAGCAGCTATACCTGGGGGAAGGTAATTCATACTCCTCCAGTCAAAGGACTAATCAGATTAATCACAGCTGATCAGTAATTTAAAACACAAACCACAACATCCAAAAAAACATTTGCTCATGATCAATCCTCAAAGCTGAACATTTTAAGTACCCTCCAACTCAAAACACACCTATGAAATCTGCAACCTGCAAACAAAAGTAAAAATGCTACAACAATTTCAGATTGTTACCTCTGGTCACTACAAAATAAATAAGAATTAAAATGCTTCTTCCCACAATGGACAAGGCAAGAAGAAGGAAACAGTTCAAATTTTCCTGAGTTGGTCTGTAGAAACTGCATATTCAGAATTTGAGAATTCTGATCTCTCTATCCCTTAGGAAAGCATTCACTTTCACACAGTGGGCCTTCTAACAGCATCCACAGCCAGTCTAAAACTGTGCAAGAGCATTACAGCATCCAAAGGTAGACAGTTATGACTTCTGAGAAACATAAGGGTCACAAGCTTTTACAGCACAGTGCCAAAACCAGCTCTGTCTCCCAAAACTCATGAAAAAGCACTGCTTTTTCATTGTGAACGCTGTGCATTTGGGGTGCTCTGTGACAAATACAAACTCTGCTGCAGATGCCCCCTAAATACATAGTAGGAAAAGCCATGGGATTTCCATTCTTTGGGCATCTCCCAGAAATCTCCCCTTCTCCTTCCTCAGATTTGAAAGCCTCTGGTATGTGTCTCATGGCTCTGACATTTTGGGATGGTACTTTCAGGGCCCAGAAGTGTGGCACAACCCTACATGCCTCTTGGTCTGTAAACCTCATATAGCTAGACCTTTCAGATCTTTGTGCATTGTCTGCAGAGTTGTCCATCTTGTGAACTATGCTATTGGCATTGCTGTCTCTGGTAATGGCCTTGCCCAGGAAGAAGAATAAAACCACTATAAATTCACGGATTACAAGTTTGTCCTTAATGTTTTCTTATGAGAAGTGTGCAATACATATTAAACTGACCACTCAAAATCTTGAATCTACTACTACCAATATGGCTGAGTGAGGCAGGATCAAGAATATCAGAAATGTCTATTACTTCAAGACCAGTAGTGCTCAAGATGCTTGGTAACTTTGTACTGCACAAACTGGAGAAAAAGATACAGTGGATAGGGTACAAAAAAAATCTACCTTGACCATTGCACTGGTTTCTACCAGAACCCAAGATAACTGGGTTATTTCTCTTCATGATCTATCTTTTCTCAGCACTGAAGCCTTGCCCAGAGTCTTAGGTGGTAG
This sequence comes from Cettia cetti, assembly GCA_013401135.1. Classification (NCBI taxonomy): domain Eukaryota; kingdom Metazoa; phylum Chordata; class Aves; order Passeriformes; family Sylviidae; genus Cettia; species Cettia cetti. The sequence continues at coordinate 29,057 of VZUI01035574.1, read as the reverse complement.
CCATGTAAGGAGTAGTTTCATGATATTTACCCCTCTTGTCCTCTCTGCCCTTCTTGGACTGATCAGGGGGTTGAGCTGCCTTGTCCATTGTGAAATAACTTCTGCCACAGTAATTAGTATAGCTGAGATTAGAAATGTTAGCAAGTATTCACACAGGAGAGTACTTGCCCCCTATACTCAAGATGTTCAGATGGGGCCTCATAGCAGCAGGGTGCCTGGACTTCTAAGCAATAAGTTTGGGATTTGTTCCATAACAAACAAGAAAAGATTCTTCAAAATTTAGACTCTCATCTCTTGAGCCAAACATACATTATGCCATTTATCCTTACAGCTCACTTCAGAGAAATATTATGATGGAAAATCTTCCAAGTCTGCTGAATTGGGCTGTTAGCCAAGCTGAATGAAATTTCAAAAAGCAGTTTCTCTTCGTTATTTTCAGTCCAGAAATACAACTGCAGTGGGTAAGGGCAGATTTTCCCTTCATTGCAACTATTCTGGCCCCAGCAAGGTTCCAGAGTCCTTCATGCAGATAATACATACAGTTGTCACTATCTGCCTCCTACAATTAACTGTGGTACTCTCCCTGCCTGCATGGAAGTCTGTGAGTGAATGGTATGCCTGTAGCAGGGTTTGAATTAGGGATGAAGAAAGAGGAGAACAGAGATAAGTCCATAAGAATTCAATACTCCAACCCTTCCAGATTCTAGGGAAGAATCCTTACCATACAAAGAAGCCTTGACAGCTTTAGCAACTGTGGTAAATAGCCACACACAGGAAGATGCTTGGCAGAACCACTCTCTGCTCAGACAATAAGGTAAGGAGGCACATTTCCACATGGATAGAACTTCTATCTGCATGGATAGTGCACTTCTTGCACTAAATCTTTAATAGGCAGGTGTAGAAATGTCTTCATCATCATGACACTGTTTTTTTCTGCTTCTTGTATCCAAGAGTGTCTCACCATGGATATCTGTTTCAGACCAGCTGCATCCCAAATGAGATTTTTGTTCCCTGCTTCTGTTTGCATATAACAGCCTCCAAGACTGCTGCAGAGCCAAGGAATGACTGGCTGCTTTTTCAGTTTCAGATACTGGCTCCATAGAAAGTGGTTCCTCATTAGCCTGTGCACTCTTTAACTCACTTGCTAAAAGGAATGCTGCTGTACACCTCTTTTCTCCTATAATTTATTATAGTGGGCAAAGAACCTCATTCTTTCCTTCTAGCCTTTGCCCAGTTTGCTAGGGATAGATAAGTACTTACAAAAGCATCCAGTCCTGATTTGAATGTAATTCAAGGAATGAATTTTCAGCGTCAAACATGCGGGTATTTTTTTTCCCTGCAAAAACTGTGAAGTTATTACCATATTATTTTAGTTTCCTAGTATCAGCTTTCCAACATCAGATAATTAAAAAGTTTTTGCTTAAGTTATAAATGCTCTCCTACCATAAATTCTGTGAAAGCCTTGAAAATAACAACTATTTTTCACTTTCTGGGTTGAGCCTCCTTCATGAAAATTGTTTCTGGAACAATGTGATAAATTATGAGTTATAGCTGGGAAGCCTAAAATAAATCCTAATTGAAATGCAATAGGTTATGACTGTTGGAAAATAGGGAAAAGAGGGAAACCAAGGTCATTCAATTAAGGCTGTTTGAAGTGGGGTTTTTTTGTACCAAAAAGTGCCACTTTGAAAGCCTACCAGAAAAAAACCCCAAGTCTCTGTGCAAAGTTCAAACATCACTCTCCTTCTAAAAGAGCATGTAAGTGAAAATTGATTAACACCTAATTGACATTAATAAGGCAGAATCCAGAGAACTAAGAGCTGAAGGGTCATCTTAGGAAAGACTAATGGAGCTAAATGTTGTATGTAAAACTTAGCTAAACACTTATTGAAGGGAATATAACAATCTACAATCTAGGAAGGAAATATTTATTGAAGAAATAAGAGGATGGGTTCATGCAGATAAAGATATATAAATAGTAAGATTAGCTCTGTGGAAGACAGGCTCTTTTCAGCATAAATCAAGATGTTAATATTTGTTTTAATTTGCAATGGCACTTCTTCAATTTAAAAGTTTATTTCAGATTACTCCTAATATTCAAAACGGGAAATAAGAGTTGCTTCAAAAGTTGTATTGAAATCTATCATCCCAAAGATGTTCAGACTAGCTTTGTCTAAATCTTTACCCTTTCTCCTAAAAGAACATTTCAGTTTGAGCAGTCAAACTTTCCCATTTTGTGGGGCCTGTATTTTCTAACAGTCTTCTATGCTAAATAGTAATGTAAACTAATAAAGAAGGGTCAGCTGAAGTTTGCATTTCCTAGCCAAAATATGCACAGTCAGTCCCTTCTTAAGAAGCCATTATTAAAGGAAATTAGAGAAGTATAATTGTACATGGGACAAGACTCTAAAACCCAAACTATGTCACTCTGATGAACACATCTACTTGATAAGAACACTGCAGAATTATCGTTAACTTTCCCAGTCTCATTAAAAGCAAAAAATTGCTACTAACCTAGCCCCTAAGATGTCAAGAGAATGCAGGTTGCTCAGGAGATTTTCCTCAAAATATCTCACCAGCATGGCACTGTATTTTTGTTGCAATGTCATTTATGTCAGTAACATGTCATTTGAACAAAAGCTACAACATAAACATCAGTATCAACTCTACATCTGTGTTTCTGCCATGTTTCTAGCATAGAGTTACATGAGCCAGGATGTGTCAGTGCTGAGGGAAATCATGAATCCAAGTTGCAGGATAATTGAGGGAACTGAGGAAGATCTAAGTATCAAATACAGCAATAAACATCCACAAGACTAAAGAAGCCTCTCCAAGGAGTTTCTTGATTGACTCACCTTTGATGTCCTGCACCATTTTATGGGGATGATATAAAGAAGAAAGCAGAGAGTCAAAATAAAATCATCCACATGACCCAGTTTTCTTCAATGGTAATTTTATGAAGAACTTACTAAAAGCACATATTAAAACAGACTGAAAGCGTTTGAGTCACTTGACACAATTTTGTTTTTACAGCTGAGTTTTTTGTGATTCATTCTTGAGCAGGAAAATCAAGCTTACATATTTCTAAGAAAGATAACCAAAGCAGAACAGAAATGTTTTCATTTAGCTGCAACATATACTTCAATATTGCTTTAGGATAGAGCTCAGTGCCTCAAAGAGAAATACTAAGGTATTTATTTCAGACAGCTGTCGTTGGAAAAATCACTTTCAATTGAAACATCTACCAGAACTATGATTCACTGCTTAAAAATATTGCAAAAAATTATACATCTTGAAATACATTGTTTTCAGGCTCCCTTATAAAACGCGTGTTCAGTTTTATGGTAGGCTCCCCCTTCATCTTTTTGTTGCAGCCTATTTATTTCAGATGCTTAGGCCTTTGCTACACGTAGAAGGAGAAAGATAAACAAAACAAACACAGTAGTTAGTAGTTCTGAATTACATTTGCATAAGAAGAGAGAAAATGAACCCTTAGATAAAATTAATTGTGAAAAGAATTCTCTTAGTTTAGTCACATATTGATTTTTGTCTCAGATCTCTTTTCAGTTGCAGGAATTAAATAGAAATCCATGCCATGTCCTTGCTCCCATGGCTGTCAAAATTCAGGTTTCCCTGGAGACATGATGCTTCATTTGTAGAAGGATAAGAGAGAGAACTCAGTCCTGCTGTCCTTTGGAGACCATGCTCCCGAAATTCTTGTCAGTCTCCTCTCAGCCGTGAGATCTTGCAGACAAAGACAGACAGCCAAGTATTTGTAATGCAAGATGCTACTGTAAATTAAATGCTTGCTAATGAAAGATCAGAGGGATCACTTAAAAAAGCTAGCTTCCTATTTCTCTGCGTGCCTTTGGGAAATACATAATCATGCTTTTTAGCAGCACAGCCACAGGCACTGTATATTTAAAGCAAGCGCAACAGCAAAATCTCTGTGTCTTATAAAAAGGTGTAACACTGGATAACGATCAGTAGCATCCTGGATATAAGAATATACTCCACTAGGACAGTTTTTAAATCCACATACATATCTATCCAAGTAATTCATCTGTAAGCATTGCATAGTATCTGCTGGAAATGGAAAGTAGAACAAGCCAGCCTCACAGGCAGAGCTTGCTGTCAGTCTTTGGAGGTATGTAAATCCCTCATCAGGTCAATACACTATTTCCTCTGTCACATATAGGATTTACTACTCCTGACAGTGCACTGTCCTGTTAATATTGTTGCACAAGAGGCCAGAGTTCAGGAAGGACTTCGGTACTCAGAGAACAAAAGCTTCACACACACACACAACATCAAGGCGAGTGCACACGCGCAGCCCCTCTGGCCCTCGGAACAAATGAGTGCGGCTCATCTCCCTCTCTGCATCGCCCAGCAGCAAATTGAACACGGAGGGGAAATGAGGACAGCAGTGAGGGAGTCTAGGAATATCAACTTCTTTGCCATGTAAGCTGGAATATGGTAGCTCTTTTGGAAACCTGAAAAATGGAATGGTTTGGAGGATAGTGATAAAGACCCTGTGCTGAGAACAAGAAGTTTTACACTGCTGCTAAAAGAAAAAAAAAAAAAAAAAAGCAAAAAAGCACAAGCACACAAAAGAAAGCAGTGCTTGTGCTGCTCTGAGCAGAATGTCATCTGTGTCTTCCAACTCCCTGTGACCAGATTCACAGTCCTCACAGGGTGATTGTGAGTAGTGCTGGACAGAAATACAGCATGCACAAGAGATAAGCATGAGGAAAACAATACAAGCAAAGACTACCACTTTGCAAGTCCATTATATTGCTGGGGGAAAGAGATGCTTTTCTGTAATTGAATGCTTGCAATTCTGGAGGGATTACATACTTTCTATGAGTCAAGATGTACCCAAATGCTCTACTGAATGTCCAGGCCCATGGCTTCTGAATTTGTAGCAAGTCACAAAGGCAACTGTCTTTTATTCATATAATTTGTCAAATACAAAACTGCCTTGCCCCCATCCTGTCTCCTCAGGCTGTCAGTAGAGAGAGACCAGCAGTCACTGATGCCTACAAATGCATTTAAAACATTTTTCACCTAATGTTTCACCTTAATAGTTTTCACCTTTGCCATACCTGTGGCAATAAATGGCATGGTTTGGATAAACATTTCACTGATTATCTCAGGTTTTGATCTATGCCTCTGAAGTTGCACACCGCTGCCCCAAGCAGCTAGCAGCTTTGCTAGAGCTGCCCTCTTCTACTGGAATAGTGAATAAAGCCTTTCTCAGACATGTTTTTGTACACTTCAATCAAGTATATAATGTAAATAAAGATGCTTATATTGAGAATCTACAATAGTGACAAATGTTAATTTGCTAGTAACAACTAGCAAAACAATATTCAATGTGATCACATCGTGTGCTCTCCTCAGGGCACACCATTATTATTATTAATAATGCTATTTAATAACAATAATAGGGCAAATGCAGTTTATAAATTCAATGGATATTAGGTTAATAAATGGGATCTGATAATTAGTTAGGTATAGCTGAACAATTTATGAAGCACTTTAAGAGCTTCTCTAGAGTGGTGAATGAGGGGTAATGTGCTTGCTTCTTTCAGTGAGTGACAGGAATGAGAAGTAAATAAACAGAGATGTGAAACAGCCAAGTCTCCTTATTATCATGCCCTTCCTCCAAACTTTTTTTTTTTTTAATACCAGGATTACAATGCCTTTGTAGCAAGGACTTTTGAAAGAATCTATGATTCAGAGTCTTGCCTGATTTGAGACTGAACCTTACAATATTTTCTTATCAGTCGTGGAGTTCTCCACCTCAGTCATCCATGTGCAAATGACTCTTTCCTGTCTTGAAAGGTTTACAGTCTAAGTAATCCATGTAAAAGGAAAAAAAAAGAACAATTGTGGTAATGATTTGTCTTCCAAAAGCCTTTCTGCTCATTCTGATATTCTCTCCAGCTTGCACAGCCCTACCATGACCTGTAAATGGTGTTTTTCTAAACATAAAATCTCTACTGTAAGCCTTGAGCAGGTAAGAATAAGACAGGGCTTACTATCAGTATCATGTTAATGTGACCTGATACACTGTTGAGCATTTGAACTGTGGTAAGTAGCATGACTGCAAGGTCTTTCTACTTACTGCAAGGATAAATTAATTAGTTTAAAACCATCTTTGAGATGAGATGGGATAACAGCATGCATATGGGCCCCTATGATGCTTCAGCTGTCAAGTACCTTGCAGAACCAAGTAACTCAGCTGTTTTTGATGGCACATCCTTAATCCACAAGGGAAGAGGGTTAGGTGAAGGGCACCACTGACAGACAAGCTTTGGCTGAGCTTCAGGTGCAGGGACTGAAAGATATGTAGTGCTACTGCCCCTATAGTTTCAAGAAGGATACCTCACTCACCTCACTGCTATGCCAATCAGTATCCATAAAGTGGTAGAGAAATCAGGGAAAAGGGACAGAACTAAGTGGTGAAGGGAGGCTGCTGGGTTGCTGTTTTTAACTAGTGCAGCAAGATAAGCCTGTCAGTGTCCATATAATTATACTATCCTATATTTACAGCAAGTCAATAATACACGTAATACATACCATACACACTACTAGCTGGTGTGCAGCAATGTGCTTGGCAGCTCTAAACTGAGCAGCGTGAGTGTTGCCCCTGTTGGATCCTGAGAATCCAGTTTGAAGCCAGCTGAATGGTGAAAGCTATGGAAGGGTTTTTAAAAGGTAACTGAAAATCATCAATAACTGCAGGGCTACAGCAGCAGCAGAATAATATTTCTTCAGAAATAAGGTAGTTGGCAGAAGCTTTTTTTTTTTTTTTTTTTTTTTTTTTTTTTTTTTGTAGATAGTTACAGTCAGAGAACATACTGAGTGCCAGGCTCTTTGAGAAATACCATTCACAAGTAAAAGGAAGGGTTTTTAAAAATGTCTGTCCTTCCAGAAAACAAGGAAAGGTCTAATTCGGTCAGCTCCAAATCAACACGAAAACAGATTATTCCTCAAGCACAGATATTAGAATAGCTTGGCAGGTGACTGTAGAGGCAAAAGTAGCAGCGTGTGCTGTGCGGTGCTTTGCAAACCGCACGGTTTGGACCCCCATCTATGCATCCATCCATCCCTCAGTGCCCCCAGGATGGAAGAGCAGCGCGAGCGAGCACTGACCTCTAGTGGGTAGAGCAGTCAGACAGGGAAAAGCTCGCAGAATCCAAAATAGAAAGTACGTCATGAGCGGCGCTGGCCCCAGGCTTCTGCTTGGCAGCTCTGCAAGCTGCAATCAGCACAGCTTTACTGTGAGCAATCCCTCACTGTCTGCGTGTCAGGAAACATCATGTCTATTGTAAAATCTAGAGGCATTTTTTAAAATGGCCAAAAGTAAACAGTACACACTTAGAATTTGCTTAGTATAGTCCAATAACATGTAAGTCCAATTACTGGTCAGTAAAATTAACTCAGGATAAATTCACGGAACTTTTTAGATATTTATTGAATAATTTTGCATTATTGAGACAGTGTCAATGCCATTATCAAAGCATCACTGTTTCAAGAAAAAAAAATCCTAAGGAGACATGAACATACACATCGTATATTAAGGGTTTTGGTCCTAATTTTCCTACAACCAAAAATGACATAATGGTGAGAGTTCATATATTTGCAATGTCTGCCCCAAAGGAGCCTGCTTGCTTTTTACTTTCAAGTTGTTTTCCATAGGAAAAGTCTGTAAAGATTTTGGAGTTCTTTAAACTAATCCAAAGAAGAACATCAATCCGATGCACAAAATTTTGTAAGGCTTCAGCTGAAACTATCAAAGTTGAGTGTCTCAAACAGGTAGTGTGCAATACTGGCTTCCTTTCCTGAGGTAGCAATGTCATACTGAGCATCAGTCTCAACCAGAAGCTAATGAAGACTGGGATTTTTTTTGGGCTTCCACCACATTAAGATAGTGAGGTTTCTGGAAAATATTTGGTCAAGTAGGATCCATGAACTTGAAGATTGTATCTGGGTTTTGTAGGATTTTGCCACTGTTGTGGATTGTCCTTGTTTCCTTTGCACCCTGTCCCACACAAGAGCTGTTGTCCTCACACCACAGGTACTTATCCTTGCTTCAGAAGGGCAAGGAAAGGAACAACCAGGAGAATCTCAAGACCCATGGATTCCCTACTGCAAGTCTATGAAAGAAAGGAGGAAAAACTTCTATGAGGAGAGCAGGATGCCAGACAATAGAGCAGAATTATTATGTAAATGCTGTAAGAGATCCTGTCTCAGCCTTTGATTGATATGAAACCAATCTGTGTCCCAAAGTTACTGCCATCACGAAAGTGAGAGTAAAATTTATCGGGGTGGCATGCAGTACAAAAAGTGATGTTTTTGTTCTGGTCTGTGATAGAATCATCTTGGATGTTCTCAGGAAGAATCCCACCTCTCTCAAGAATAATCCTAAAAAAATTAGAGAAACAGAAAATACCGTTTTTCTACATCCTCACATTCCATAAGGCACTATCTTTAAAGCAGTACCAACTAAACAAACTGCGCCAATATTGTAATTGAGGCTTTCATTTGCTTTTTTTGTTTCTTTCTTTCAGTATTAGACTAAAATAATTACTTTTCTGCAACCCATCAAATCACATTAAATTTGAACTTTTGTCTGTAATCCATAAACTAAAAATATATAACATTATAACAATAAAATAATAGCTGAAACCCAGCAAAAGTGAGCAAATACCATTCATTCAAAACTATCCTTTCTTGATCTGCAAAGAACTAGAGTGCTTTGTTGAGAACCCTCACCATATTAGTGCTGAATAATACAGTATCAAAATAATTATTGGTAATGAATGTGGAATTAGTCTTTTGTACCCTCAGCAGGCTTACCTCGTTGCTCTTCTGATATCAATATAAGGACTTGCAGAATCAAATAGTCTCACACACTTTGGATCAATTCTGTGAAATTCTTTTGCTGATTCATGAGGAAGTTTATAGCAGCAAGGTCCCACAGACGGGCCCAGCACCACAAGGATATCTTTCACATTACAGCCATATTCAGATACCATAGCATTCACTGTGGCCATAGACACTCCTAACAATGTGCCTTTCCATCCTGTGAGAAATGAGGGGTTGAAAAAAAATTGGTATAGTTTTTCTTTTTACTCTTCTAGCAGATAAAAATATATGCATTTATTAAAGGTATAAAATTAGGACATGCATTTACACTAAAATTAAATAATTATATCTAATAATAAATTACTTTAGAACCCGCCCCCCAAAACATACACATTAACAGTGATCATTTTTCTAATATAATTTTGCAGAGATAGAAACTAGAGAGATGTGTTTAGATTAGAATTCCAGAGCTCTTTTTCCCAAGTGTCCTGGTTTGAGCAATTAGAGCATAACTCACAGCTCCTCTGTGCTTGAAATATTTAAGTGGGAATCCAACAGAAATATATTTTTATAATATGGTCAAAGTGTTTTAATGTTGTTTTTAGGGGAAAAAAGAAAAAAAAAAACAAACCACAAAAAAAACCCAGGCTCAAGCTAGAGATACATTTTGGAATAGCCAGAAGCCAAATTTGCAGTTGGGCATTGTTTGGAATAGATAGAAGAAAGTCCAGCTTTGGGTTCTTGTATCTCAGTTTGAGTCCCAGGAAATCTTTGCATTGCACAGGGAGTGCAATTTGTACCAGAATGAGCAGCACCGCAGGCTCTTCTGACAGGATCAGCAAACAGCACGGGTATGCAGTCAGCACCTGGAGCTGCCAGCGTGACACCCTTCTGATCCGTAACTATTCCATCATAGTTGTCAGGCTCTGTCTTTCCCATAATACACACAGCATTTGCGTGATCAACCTGTCAAAACAAAATCAGAATGTGGACAGTGATATGGCTGCAAAACAAACCAGCTCTGACTGGTACAAGGTTTTTCCTTTGACATGAAACACTCTTCTGCACTAACTGATTATGCATGGAAATCAGGTGCTCCCTTGTTCAAATGCCATGAAGATGTATCAGTAGAAAGCACCTACAGAGGCAATAGTGCATTTTTATTTTAGGAGAAAGTGCTCTGATCATTTATCTGATTATTCTATTTTGGGGCAAGTTAAATATTAGAAAGGCTGATAGTTTGGATGGCTATTCCCCCAGATAAGCTGCCAGCGTAAATGTTTTAACTGTCCTGCTTATCACAGGTCCTTGCTGACAAAGGTAAGAATAATGTCTACAATTTAGCCAGTGGTACATGAAGGACCATCTTCAATTACTTGAATCCATTGTTTTATAAAATACCTTGACTCTGTGAAAAGCTTCTGGATTAAATCCTGCAGCATTAGCTAGCCGGCGGAGATTTTCTTTAACAACAACTTGTGGGTCCCTCCGCTTGGAGCTGCTGAAGAGATTACAGGAGCTTAGAGTTGGTATGTAGGAGATTCCACCTGTCCTTGTGGTGAACCCATGTAAGAAAATATCATCTGGCAAGGCAAGAAAGTACAACAAACAATTGCTTTCAAAACAAGATCAAACCAGCTATAAGGTGGGTTTATACTGAAGAGACTTGGAATCGGCCAATCAAGTAGAGTAGTGCTTTGCCTTGGATTTAGCTGTGGCATTTAAATTTTAGGATTCCTAATTTCCTTCTCGCTCATAGTCAGGGACACTGAGACATCAGGCGTGTCTGGAGCTGCAGACCAGCAGAAACTCTTATCCTGCCTTTCCAAATTATGATGGTAACTCTCAAAGTGTGTAATACCCACACAGACAGGAGGAGATTTTATGGTCTGTCCTCACTAAAACCAGAACTGTCTTTCCTCGGATCATGCTCAGGACTGGAATAGTCTCGCCAGCCTTTTGCTGTATTTCTATTGACACTTCTTCCTCTTATACACATTATACACTGTTACAATATCATATAGAGTTATTTGATGCCTGAAGGCATTTCCAAATCTTAGCCATTTTGCAACTCCCTTGAAGAAGTACGCTCGGTAACAGTCTTTGTAAAAACTATTAGCTGGAACTCTACCTGGGATCAGGGAAGATCTGAGGATGGTGAGCTCCCCTTTCAGGCTTGGCAGGCTTTCCAAGTACATCTGAATCTCATTTTGGATGAGTGCCACATCCTGTGAAGAAAGTATTTGCTCTTCATGCTGATATTCAGATATCTGCAGGCTTTCACTGTCAGATACCACCTGTAAATCCTCAAATTCAAACTGGTAGACTGCTGTAAAGAGATGGTCTATATATACTTTCATTAAGTCTTTTCTTGAGGTGGGGAGAATAACTTTGATGATGCTCAGATCTTTTTCATCCAGTCTCTGTTTGATGGTGTACAAAGCAGCAGCTGTAGTCTGAGCACATGCTACCTCCAGTCTTCTTCTCAGACTCTGAAAACCTCTCAAAGCTGCAAGCAAGAACTCTTGTTCACCTTTCCTTTCACTCCCCTGCCTCTGGCAACACATGACATAAACATACGGAGCATGGACGGCAGAGAATTTCTCAATAGCTTCCAGAGTGTTGTGTAGTAATCCTTGGATGTTGTCCTGCAAGTTGGCTGGGAGGCTGAACAAATCTATCAGTACTGCTTCCACCATATTCCAGGATATTTAAAGGTTTCTCCAACTGTCAAGTAGTAACAAAACACACAAAGAGAGAAAGTAGAAAATACATACCAGTAGAAAAACAAACAAAAAGTCAAGAACAGCACTTTTAGTCCAAACACAGAATCATGCTAAGGCATTTAATTCCATGATATTGTGTAGAGAAGGTACATAGCAGCTAATTACTGACTTAGGCTTTCCCAGCTGCATCAAAAGAAATTCCAACAAAAGAAAACTAGCAGAAATGGGAATAATTATGTATTTATTTAAGCATTTAGGAGTTTCCCTACCACCCCACCTACCTCAGGTCTTTCCCAGGTCAGGGATGATGAAAGGTTGGTACATAAGATTAGATTTATTGAATCAATTAACCCTCATTAGCCTAATGGATCTTCTTGACATGACTGATGGGCCATCCTCCAGCTTCCATGATGCAAACAAATACAGAGGTCCCTTAACTTCCTGGGACTGGAGGAGTTTCTGTAACAATTGCTTTGTAGGTATTTAACATATTTATGGCTGAGGTGGAGCTCATGTCTGCTACCCCTCCTAGCAGTAGGGTGCTGAGCTGTGAGGGCAATGACATTTTTTCCCACAGGCCTTCACGAGACCTTTTGTACTTCTCCCTTTTGCATTTCCAAAAGTATTGGCTTGCTAATTTCTGACTTCTGTGTGAAGGGGCACGTGACCACAATATTTCTTCTTTTCAGCATGTGCAAGAACTCAGTAGAGGTTACTGAAACTTTACCTAGTGATGAAAGAAGTACTTAGAACTGAATCAAAGCAATAGAATACTGTGCACAACTTCCTGCCTCAGCTTTTTCACTCTGCTAGCTGCACTCTGCTCTGAAATCAAGATGTGTTAAGCTTATTCAATATCAACCTGTATTTCACATTTTGTATTGTGGCCCATAGTATAATTCCAGTTTTGGTGGGGTTTTTTTCCCCTTTTCTGGACTTTGTTGATCCAAACCCAGCTAGGCCTACCTGTGGAAACTTGCCAATCCATCTTTTCCTCTCTCTGTTGCTATGAGGGCCTATTTTACATATCCTCTTAGAAGTGTCTTACTTTCTTTTTTCTCTCTCTGATAGTATTTCCATTTCCATTGCAGGCTTCCAGCGGTCTGCAACAAAAGGCTAGATCCCTCTGCTTTGGGAACCTTGAAGACACCTTCTTAGATTTCATGACTAAGCACTGTGCTTGATCTAGGAGAAATATATGCACCTTTACCAACAGTTGTAAGACCCCATAATAATTCAGAGTATTCAGTCTTTTTTTTTTTTTTTTTTTTTTTTTTGCACAGCAACAAACTGTGCATGAATATTAATTTACTTGTAGGAAAATTCATATCTTTGCAGGAACAAAGAACTCAAGAATCTTTTAAATCTTTGAAATCAATGCTCTGCTACCAGAGCTAACCACACCAAATAATGCCTGGCACAATTTTCTTGCCCCAAGACCTCATTGTCCTGTAGCCACATGAATGTTCTGGCTTCACATCACTTCATTATCCTGCAAAAATATCAGTTTTGTGTGTACTTGAGGCCTATGATTATGGTAGATGTGATGTACTCCTTGGTATTTTATGATTGTCAGTGGATTTCCAGAGTTTCTCCGCTGAAATGAGAGGTCAAAGACCTTTGTGGTTTTAAAGGACAGCTTATTTAGAGAAGATATTACAGAAAACATTCTGTATTTTCTTCATGTTACTTCCCCCAGACTGGAAGAAAAATAATCCTGACTGAAAATGATGTTTTCCTTTCTGCGAATTGAACACTTACAAAGATTAATTAGTGACTATCAAAACAGGTGATCTAAAAGTATCAAAATGTAATAGAAGATAAAAGCAACTGCCAAGGAATTTATAACTCCTGATTTTGCTCAGAGTATTATTTACACAGAGCTGATAATGGATTTTAGAAGAATGATCTTGCTAAGAAAACAGTGCTGAAACAGACTCATGCCAACAACCATGACTTGGGAAATCAGAGTATTTCCTTTCCTACCCTGACACTCTCTGTGGGAGGCCTGAGTGTGACAGGATCCCAATCAAGGTACACCTAATTGTCCCAGGAAAGAGGGCACAACAAGAGGGGTGTAGTGCAAAACCAGATTATTGCTCCACTTCAGATATGTCAATAGTGGAAGGTAAACAGAGTTTATTGCTGTTCTTGTACTTGCCCAGAAATATACCACCAAAGAAAGGGTGGAAGGAAAGTGTTTGATGAGGGATAGGTAATTGCATACATTGTTATTAAGTTGTGAATGCACTGCAAAAACTCCAGAGGGTCAATTACTGCGATGTATGCATAGGAACAATGGGGCTGATTCATCCTCATATCCTTCCAGCTTTGCATCACAGAGTCCCAGTGAGTTTTAGTCAGAATAAATTTGCCTAAAAGCATAGCAAAACTGATTCCTTCCTAAGGCACTCCAAAAACCCCCTTCTCAAAATACATGCTTGCGAAGCACAGTAACGTTTTAGCTTATGGGACATATATTCATGGTTATTCGGGTTTTAATTAACATGCTCTACAGTCCCAGTGTTCCATTGAAGCCACATCCAAAATAATAAGTACATTCATCAAGGAGTTGATAATTTTAGTACACAATTCAAGACAAATACTTGCACAAACTTGAAGTGAAGGCTACCCACTAGCTACTTTCTCACTCCCCAAAACTGACAGTACAAATATTTGGAGGTTACAAGATTTTCTTGCACAGATATTAAGAAAAGTAGATCAAAGAAAACAATCAATAATTATATGAGAGGAGAGAAAGGTAAAAGGAGCAAAAAGTAGAAAAGCAAAGTGAATATAGAGGAAATGAACAATGAAGGAAATTAAACCAGGCTGCAGAGAAGAGACAGCCCAGGGTAGAAAAGAGATGCAAAAAAGCAATTTTCAAGAACCCCAGAAATCTATTTCTCATTCAATCACTGTTGGCCAAGACAAGATTGCTGACAATTTCCTGCATCTTTGAATCCTGCTGGTCATCTCATATTAGTAGAGAAACTGAGAGAACAGACATAGTTTTTTGAAAATTAAAATGGTAGGAGATATTTAACATCTGCCAGAGACAGATGTCCTGAGAAAGAAAACAGGTCATTGAAGCAGCCCAAATGAACATAGATAATGTGTAAGTTTCACTCGTGTAAAATTTCAACAAGAGCAAACACAAAAAAAGAGAATCCAAAAACCAGGAGGAAAAAGAAATACATTTAAGCCTCTTAAACTGGATTAAAATAAAACATTCTTTCTCTTTTAACCTAGGGTTTTTTAGGCAAGGTTGAAGAAACAGAAATCACCACATACAATGAAAATACTGAAGCACACATAGTTTTCATAAATACAGGAGTTTACTTACACAGGTGGACAATCCTATTAAATTCTGAAAGGTACCATCTGACAAAACACACAGACATTTCCAGCTTTATATATCTCACTTCTTTCAGTCTCCGAGCTGATTTGTACAAGCTGGAAATTCCTATGCTGTGTAAGTCTGCAGTGGGAACCTGTATTTCTTCTTTTTGACAGGGCCCTGCTTTGCTGCTGGTTACACCGGAAAGAACAAACTGTACTGCGAGGCACCAAGATAATTAACAAGTGCCTGGGGAGCGCCGAAGGCGGAAGCGGCGTTAACCCTGCTGTGATCACACCTTCTGCTGCACCAGCTTTGCACAACCACAAACCAGCTCCCAAACGCACGGCACGGCCAAACAGGACACCCCACAGAGAAGGTAAAGGGAAACTTGTGCAGAGCAAAGGAGTTTCCTTTTCTGAGCTGTAGCTGCATGTTCCACTGAAGACTTTGGCAACCAGTGACGAAAAAGTATTATTCCGGACCTAGATAGAGAAGTTACACGATGTCAGGTTTTGGGGCCACAGGCCTGAAATGAGGATGGCCATTTCTCCTTGCAGCAGTCGGGAATTTCTCACAGCTTAATGAAAAAGTCTTAATCCTTTGACAGGACAATGCAAAGGTTAAAAGGAAAGCAAGGAAATGAGGGATTTATATCAGGCCTTGTGCAAGAATCAAATGATAATAAATACATTTCCTCAGCTGTGTTAAAATCTTAGTCATGACTGTTAAGTGACAATGGAAGAAAGAGTCAAGAAAAAAATCACAGTACTTTTTAATGGACAGAAGAATTGCTGTCTCCTGTTCCTCCTTTCCCTGCAACCACAATAAACCTACATTTCTGCTGGGTCCAAAACACACATGGTGAGTGCTCTGCCATTTCCCCTCCTGTTATTCTGTTCAGTATGTGCTGGACAGAGGGATGAGAGCTGAATCCTGGTTCTCTCTCCCGAAGGGAACTGATGAGGCGACCTTGTCCTTCCTTACCCAGACATCTCTTCTCCTGAAGTTTGCGGAAATCGGTCATCTCTGAGACTTTCCACCCCACTGCCAAATGTGACTGAGCTAGGTCATTAAAATTTAACAGGAGAACTACTTGATGGAGAGAAACCAATACAATAATTTTCTTTCGTTCAGCCAGACTAAGGAAGTAAAACTAATTACTGGTGTTATTTTTGGTGCAGAATGCTGAGAAGGAAAAGGTCAGAAAATATTCAGGGTACAAAACAATATTGAAAAATGACAAATTGATATCTCCTGAACGAAACATTATAGTCAGCTTATGCCACTTCAGAGAAGGGATGAAATAAATAGGTAATGTGCAGAAATAACAGTTAGTTTATAAAATAGTTGTTACGAATATATATAAGTATTTTTATATTTATTTATATAAGTTGCTTAATATTATATAGAATATATATAATCAAGTTGCTTAATATAACACATCATATTTATAATTTATGTTAAATATGTTATAAAAAGTGCAAAAAATACAATTTAAGTAAATTTAAAAATCGAATTATAAAAATAGTGCGATTTAGGGTTAAAATTCCCTAGAATTCCCTGGAGGAGTACAAGCGGACCAGAGGCAAGTCCGTGGCTACAGAGGCATAGTCACGGCATAGGCCAGAGGAAACTGGGCCGCATCTCTTCTCCTCCGTAACGCAGTGGTGCTCGGGAAAACTGGATGTTCTCTGCACAACAAACTATGGCAGAGTGTGCAGTCTAATACAATTAATGTGGTAACTCGGGGAACTTGGGAGCAAGGGCGTGGAGCAGGATGGCCTCAGGCACGGCCGAGCCGGGCGGCACCATCGCCACGGGTGGGGAAACAGCCACATGTTTCCTAAGGGATCTCTCCCGCCGCGTTCCCTCCGGCTGCCGGCGGGAGCAGCCCCACTCCCGACGGGATCATTCCGCCTCCCGGTTCCCCGTGGCCCTGGGGTTCCGCAGGTCCCGGGAGGGAGGGAGTGAGGGAGGGGCCGCGGCCCGGAGAGCGCTGCAGGTGCGCTGTGGCCGCCGCAGCGTCGCGGGCGCTCGGGAGAAGCGGGAGCCCGCCCTTCCTCGGGCATTTAAGGTGCTCTTAGGCTACTTTAAAAAGTTTCAATTGTGCTCACAAAGTGAGGATCTGTTCTGCAGAAAAGCAGCAAGAAGATCTTGGTAGTTTATTTTATGAGATTCTGCAAGAAAGTGTTCTAATTCTCGGTGATTAGCTTTGAGTAAGCTGTTCTTGCTCATTAAAAATGAACCTAATGAAATGAATGTATCGTTCTGCTATGCCACGGGACAGCCCTCAATATTTTGTCTTCAAGGACTAAATGGAAAGAAGATAAAGCAATTCACCTCTTTTTTATCCCTCCAGTTCTTTACTTCTGCCTAAAATGGCCAAGCAAAATTCCCCATCATTAGTTGAAGTTGTAAAAAGAGTTGCAGAGCAGCAGCAGTCACAGGTGTCAGACATAGAAAAAAGAAAAACAGTTCTTTTCCAATTGCAGGTAATAAACATTGTTTAGAGTAGTTTAATCAATTATTTTTTCGTTACATGAGGAAGTATTCCTTTGAACAAGAGAAGCTGATGGCACTTAATGAGCGAGTGCATTCAAGTGTAAGGCATTCTGTTCCTGTGTGTGGCATTGGGGCTCAGCCAGGACTGTGGGTGTGTATTGTTTGTAAGGCCACAACACATTTAAGTCTTCATTACAGCAGGTGAAACGTTGGTTTGTTACTTGGAAAAAAACAAAACAAAAATACTGAGATGAACCCAAAAGGTAAACCCACAACTAAATGCAAAGTTAGAGCTTTGTGATTTTTTTTTTTTATCTTAATTTTGTAAGGAATTGTGGGGGAAGAATTTTAAAGATTTTTTTTCATATTGTCACCACATTATATAATTTTTTTTCTTAGCATCTTTTTTGACACAAAATACTTCCTCCTCCCCTTAGGTACTAAGTGGATATCCTAAATAGTCATTAAATACTGCTATTATTTAATACTATTTTGTAGAGCACTGGATGTGTGTAGTTTTTGTGAAGACTCTGATAATTTCTTTTGTCTTTTATTAAGCTTTCAATTTTTGTTTACCCTTCAAGACCAAATTTCTATTGGGAAACTTACTTTTAAGTCTGAGAAAAGATGATTCCAGTCAACTTTTTTTGAACATGGAAGAATGCAAATGGAAATAGTAGAGTTCCAATTATAACACCTGATCATAGCTCTACAAATGAAATAATTGAAATTTGAAATTTTGCACAAAGATACATACTTTGTGCAAAGGTATACTTTACAAGAAGCTTTATCCTGTATCCCATAATATAGTGTGTGATGCTGCAAAAATGATTTGTGATCATACAATTTAAAAACATGTATCTGTTTAAAAAAAAAAAAAACACCATAATTTTAAAGCCCTAGGTAATTACAGCCTTGATGATTCTATGATTTCTTATGATGGCTTGAAGTACTTCTTCCTGGTTTTGTTCACTTCTCATCAGTGAAATGATGTAGAGGCCTTTTTAGGACTAGATGCACATTTCTTATGGGGTAGAAAATAGCTGTGATTAATCAACTCTCAGCTCCTACTATGATGAAATCAACATTAAAAATGTCAGTTGAACAGTCTAGTTAAGCTCCATCAGCTGAGACACCCCTCTATGTGTTTATGTTGGTTTGCAAGGGATTTTTGGCATCTTTAGTTATTTTTATTCTGATTAGGACTTCACAAGCTCTAAGCAAACATTAGAATTGGGCTTGGTCTGCCACGCCCTATATGTCTTGCAACTGTAAGAAACTTAAAAGTGAGTTCAAAGGTATCTCATTTAACATTTTAGACTCAGTCTAAGGAGTGAAGACTAAGATAGTATTCTACATTGTGCCTCTGAGGTTATGATATTAAGAAATGCATGTCTAATTATCTTCCATTCAAAACACATTAGACAAGTATAAAAAAAAGACTGTTGAATAAATAAATTACAATGTTTAACCAGACACTTCATATCTTCCTCCAAAAATAATTCTTAAATGAACACTGAAATATTTTACAGGCAAAGTATCAGGAACTAGAAAAAGAAATTAGTTCTATTCTGTTAGAAACAAAGACAACAGAAAGGGAAATACATCTGCAAGATGATGCCATAGAAGTGACAAAATATCACTGTGAAAATCTGGAGGCCCAAGTCAGAGCCTTGAATTCTGAAAATTTAAAATTGAGGTGTGATGCAGAAACAGTACAAGAGGAATTTGAGATGATACTTGCAAGAAATAATGAATATCGGGAAAAAATAAAGGATCATAAGCATCTGTTTTGGGAAATGGAAAGTAAATTGCCAGTTATGATTGAACTTGCTAGAAAGAAAGAGGTTGTGGAAGAATTAAAGGCAAAGAAAGAGGAGTTAATATGTGATCTCCAGAATCCAGAAGGATCTGTTATAAAACAAGTGCAGGTACTATATTTCCTTTTTGATTCTTTTGTTTTATGTGAAATAATTTTTACATAGTTCATATAATATGATTATTTTGTCCAATATATTTATGGTTCATGTGGGACTGACTACAAGGGAATATAGGTAGTTCATAATGCTGTATTAATTGGAGAAATTTTTACTTCAGTATGCAGTGAAAAATATCAGTATTATTATCTGTGTAATATTGCAAAAAAAAGGTTTATGCTGTGTGATTGAACTCAAATATGAAAACACTACAGATCTGCAAATTAAGCTTTATCTTTGGATAAACTTGCATGGATGCTTTTCAGAATTTTGTGTAAGATTGCTATACTGTTACATTTTTCAGGTAAGAACACAATATTCTTTAAAATTTGCTGTCAACAAAGTAAATTTTAGCTGTTTGCCAACAGGAGGTAGATGTGATGAGATGGTGATATAAATAAGAAGAGAGGAAAAATGTGTTTGGTGTTCTAATCTAATATTGCTGGTTTTACTTGACCCAACTGCAATTTTTATTAATAACAACTACATAGGAATTCTTTTATCATGGAATTTTGCCAATATATGGACAAATACAAGTATGAAGTTGAAATGGGATCACAGATTTCAACTTTGATGTAACTTGCTTTATTGAAAATTTGATGGTACTCTATTTAATGTAAATTGATAAAATTTTTTTTTGTACAACAGATCTTTCAGTACTGATAAATCCTAATTAACATTGTATTTTCCTATGAGCAAGAAAAATGTATCTCAAATATTACATTAAATATTCTTGCATTTTGCAGTTAATTACATTTTAAATAAAGACCACCAAAATGAGCTCCAGATCATGTATTGCTGTAGTTTTCATTTTTCAGATCAAGAGTATATATTCTTACAGATGTAAAACCATATGATTAAATATTTAATAGTTAATTTTTAATTACCCATCCTAAATCATTATAATTTTAATTAGTATTATTAGTTTTATTATGAATTTTTTCATTCTAGACCTTTATCTCATCTCTATTAACTGAGACTGTTAAAATGAGACAATTTTAATAAGTGTACTAGATGAACTGTGCAACCTTTCAAGGAGTGGATTTCTGTATTGTGATTTACAGGAAGAAATCACACTTTTAAAAAGTGAAATCACAACATTGAAAGATTTCATCAATAAAAAAAGAGATCTGCTGGAAGAAGAGAGAAAAAAGCATGCTAAGCTTAGAAAAGAAATTGAGGTGAGTAATTGGAATAAATTTAATTGCAGGTCTCCTGATGGAATGTAGATAATGCAAATGAAGTTTGAAGTACTTTATACACCATTTCTGGCTATACATTGTTCAAGTATATGCAGTAATGATGCTGCTTTAAATTCTGGGTACTCACAGTCTTTCTAAAATTCAGACTATATTGTGAAGATAATTTTTTCCTGAAGTCTTTTGAGATGGAGTTCATCTGTGAACTTTTGGAAATCCTGGAAAAATAAGAGGTCACTGAATGGTAGTAAAGCAAATACACATTTTAAAATTTCTGTAATACTTCTGAAATACTTAACATTTCACTGCTGGCTTGATGACTTGATTACTCATAAATGGAAGAATCAAATGAACCAAGAAAATGGACTTCCCATGAATCTCCCTAATTTGAGTTGACATTAAATTAGGAATAGCACAGCAGCTCCTAATTAGCTGACAAGATAAAATTCTGATCAATACGTAAAACCTTCTCTTTTAAATAATTTGAACTATATTTTTTCATTTTGTTTCTTACTAAAATACTCTGTATTATTAGATAATTTTTAATTTGGAAGTTTCATACCATTTATCTTGTCAGTTCAAATAAATGCCACAAAATTTAATGAGCAAAGCTTAATAATATAAGATTAACTGATTTAAGGTTAGTCTATTGCCCATTGTAAAATGTAGGAGGAAGAAAGAATCACTTTTTTTTCATGTGACAGAGAACAGAGAGAACTTTTAACGTGAAAAGTAAAACACAGTTGCTTTAGAATAGGTCTGCTAGTCAGCATTTGAGAAAATATTTTATTACCAAGGCAACATCCTCCTAAGAAAATTCTCTAAACCCAAAGTTAAATTAGGTAGCCTAAAAATAATGTTTTGTTCTGTTATCGAAATCAATGTCATTAGTAGTGAAGGCTAACCTTCACTTTTGTTCTTCAGTTGTTTGGATTATATGTTCTTTCTGTCTCAGGAGGAAACAGGTTCAAATACCCAAATACCCAAAGCCTTTCAGGGCATTATTTTCTATTAAGAACTCTCCTGAAAACAGTCCAATTTTTTATATAAAACTGACAGTGGATAGACAGAGACAATTATACCAGTCCTTGGCACATCTTGGGAAAGAGTACTCATGTCAAGCATGGGAATAAAGTGAGATACTAGGCACGTGGATGAGGTTTTATTGAACTGCAGTGGTGGAATTCAGCTACAGACTGCTGGCACCTGATGTAATTGTTTGGAGCATCCAAAGGAGGGCAGCTAAGGTGGGCCTTGGGGGGAAGCTGTTTGAGGAGCATCTGAGGTCACTTGGTCTGTTCAGCCTGGAGGAGACTGAGGGGAGAGCTCATTGCTGTTACAACTTCCTTGTGAGAGGAAGAGGAGGAGCAAGCACTGGTCAGTGACAGGTCCAGAGGGAATGGCCAGAAGTTGTGTCAGGGGAGGTTTAGGTTGGACATTAGGACAAGGTTCTTCACCCAGAGGGTGGTTGGGCACAGGAACAGGTTCCCCAGGGAAGTGGTCACAGCACTAAGACTGATAGAGTTTCAAGAAGCATTTGGACAATGCTCTCAGACACATGGTGTGACACTTGGGAATGTCCTGTGCAGGGCCAGGGCTTGGACTTGATGATCCTGATGGGGCCCTTCCAACTCAGCATATTCTGTGATTCTGTGACTCTTAAAGCAGCCTGTGGACCTTCTCTTACTCTTTCCTGAACACCAGCCCCATCACTCACCCTGTTCCCGGCCTTGCACAGGGTTGTCAGCTATAAATCAGGATAGTTAGCTGTGTAGGGTCAAGGCTTCAGTCATAAGGACAATTCAAGATATCCACAAATACTAGAAAATTTCTTGGTGCGTAAAAATAATTTTAAAAACCCAACCCAAAAGACTGTCTATTCCCCTGCTGCCCTCTTTCCCCAATGTGAGTGTGTGACTGTATTACTCTTGGCTTTCCTATCCTGTCCTTGAATAACCCTGGCGGTGGAGACAACCCAAGTGCCCAGACAACATTTTCTAGTGTTTGACTTTCATGTACACAAGATCCAATAAAATGTTGTCCCTTCACTGTCTCCAGTAAGCATATTAGTGTTCCCTCCCTCAGCAGATGTGGCTGTTCCCAAAAATGATGCTAGAGACACATCTCCAAAAAAAGTAGATAATATTGACCATAGATGTTTCAGTCTCATACAACATAGTCCTAGTGATGCAGATGCCCCAAGCACTCATTCAGATAAGTGAATCTGACAGCACCCCTCAAAAAAATGGCAAGCAATGATAGTGGAGAGTGAGGTAACATGAAGGAAGACAAGCCATTGCCAATAAAAGAAGGCAGTAATTTATAGAACACCAGTGAGACAGTTTCCTAGTTATTTGTGAAATTTAAGCAGTGAGATTTGCAGGATTTCACTGACAGTGCTGTGGTTCTGATGCAGCTGTACATCATCACGTGCATGTGAAATACAGTGTAATAATGCTTCAATAAGCAGACACAAGAGTAATTATAGACCAGCACTCATAAGCCATTTAAACTAGAGTAAGTAAGCCCAAATTTCATTAAGGGAATGCCCATTATTTCCATTTTTATGGTAGTGAATGCTTCATTCTTTTAGCAGTTCAGAATGCAAATTTTCAGAGGATTATCTGCAGCAGCCATTCTTCTCCACATAAGGCAGCAATGAGGGCAGAATTGACAGTCTGCATTGCCGCAGTATTGCCTGTCTAAGAAAAATGTGCTATTTTAAATGCAGTGCAGCTACAAAGGTGCTACTCCAGCCATCAAGGTTACCTCATTTGTATTCCCATTTATAACCAAACATGCTTGTCAAAGAATGAAAATTTCGTCTTTCTCACCTCTCATTCTGGTGCCTCAAATCTTCCATGTGCACAGCCCTGCCAAAGCTGTGACATGCTGAGTCCTTGGGTGGTATTTACTTTGTTAAATTTTAGACATCTACAGAGCAGATATCTGTACTGAACTCTGCACGTAAGGTCTTAGTAGGACAGAGCTTTTTTTTCCCCTAATGGAAAAGTGAGGCGTGATTCATGTCCTGAACCAGACATCTGAAACAAGTCAGATGAATGGCTTCCTAGATCTCTCTGCAGTAGTTAAAAATAACTGTGGAATGACTTGGTCAAATGTCAGAATATATACTTGGTGAGCTGAACTCACCTCTGTAAATAGTTTTACTTGAATGAAATTTTGATATGATTTTTTTTCCTTTTTTTAGGTACAGAATAAGAGATATGATGCTATTTTAAAACGTTTGCATTGCCAACTGAACAAAGTCCATTCAAATAAACGACAATGGCACTGGAACATTCAGCAGCTGGAGAAGAAGGCTGCAGAACTAAGAAAATGTCTTGAAGTAGCAGAGTTACAAAACATCATGTAAAAAACTTAACAAAGCTAGAATGTGCATAATCTTTTCCAGGCAGGGGAATTTTTTCTGGAAGTGCTACAAATCTTAAATAGCTGATAACTTGGTTAGGCCTCAGTGATTTTCTTCTTTTTAACATTTTTCTCTCTTTCATTTTGTGGCCTAAAATAATAGCCACAATAATAAGTTAGCTGTTCAGGAATAAGTTAGCTGTTCAGGAAGAAAGTTACTGACACTTCCAGGTGTTCTCAAAATGTGTGCAAATTTCATTGTTTGAAAGTCAACCAAACAAGTGTTGGGAAGTTCCTTTCTATTTCATTTGGTCTCTGCAGGTTGGAATACATGCTGCTGTTCCTACAGATAAATGAATATTGGTATAAATTTGCACTCCTGAGAGACCAAAGTTCTTTTATGTTATATCCACATCCCTTTTTATTCCAACTTGCTAAGAAACTCTGAAAGCTTTGATGGCCTTTATTTTGCTCTGTGGGAAACTCATATAGATGTTACAGTCTGCCAGGATGTTCTGTCATGGGGGACAAAGGGGCCAAAGGCTGTCCAGCTATAAAAGGCTTTGGAATAAGTACTCAGAACTGTACTTCAAATAATCTGACTTCAACTGGTCTAATAGATGTTAGCAAAGAGGAGTGAGTAGGTACCACATCTGGACAGCTTTTAAAATGTTTAAAAATGGAACAACTCATTCTCAAGAAACAGGAATGCATTGTAGATGATTGATGATAGAGGAATTTATTGTCTAGAGGATTTTAACTAATATCAGCCATCTAACATTTAAGTGCTCAATGATCTAAGATAACTGAACATAAATGACAATGTCTTAAAAATTCTTGTCAAAATAGTTGTGAACAGTAGCCATTTTCCTATACGTTCTTTTTATATTGCTTGGCATTTGAAGAATTTACATAACTTTCCCTAAACTTACACTTAAGGCAGTAGTTCTGCTTGGACATAAGTTGTAATGTTTATATGTTCTATGAAAGTGGCTTTTTATTTAAGGTGTTGTCTTGAATAATTTTGATTTACCTTTACTCATGAATGTAAAGTGAGGACAACTATTTACTGTGAAAAATGTTAAACTGCTTATATATTGTTATCTTATGAAAGCAAAGCTTAAAATGTAGTACTATTATTACTTTCATATATTCATGTATATTTACATTTCCCTTAATATGTTATTTCACTTAATATAGAGTTATTTTAAGCAATATCCTGATTCATTAAGGCTCTCTCTCAGTATTGTTAGTCTCTCAAGGCTTTTTTGCTCAGTCTTTTTCCTTTGCAATAATATGAACCAGGCTGCTTTCATTAAAGCAATAAAGTAGAAAAAAACCCCTAAATATCCTATGCTATAGTAACAATATGTCCTGGATATTGAGTCTATTGAGTATTGAGCGCAAAACTGTAACATTTATCTCTACACAGAGTAAAATACCATCCATTTTATGCATATGTGTCTTCTAGAAAGGGTCCAGATCTGTAAACTTGGAGAACTTACTGTTGCTGCTAGTTTCAGCAATTAACTGCTCTTTTATTTTGCATGATTCCTAGTTTCACTTTATTCATCCATCAAGTGAAATGGGTGTGCTTTATATCAAGGACAATGATATAAGTAAAAATACTGATGCACTGTCTTCTTGATGGGTTAAATAGTTCAAGCCTTCTAAAGCTATTGATTGTCAGATCTGATCTTTAGCTTAGTCTATGCCCCCCAAAGTGGTACAACATCCAACATTTTCATGGTTTTAAGGTGATGTACCCTTAAGTATGCCTTTTGCCACTGATAATACCTTTTTCTATTTTTAGTTTCTCATTATTTCTGCTCCAAAAATAATTAATGCATCAAAATACGTTTTGTATCTTAGTTCTACTAAGTTCACTTTGACATCTGTTATTAATGATCTAATATCACAGTTTAGCCTTGCATTTATTACCAGTTGAAAACAACTTTAGCTAACAATCCAAACTTTCTAGTGTAACAACAATATCACACCTTTGTTTTTCTTTCTGACCAATGAAGATGTTCATTATTACTTCCCTGGGAATTAGGGCAGTTTCTGTGTATCAACACATGTACAGAGTGACTCACTCATCTCAAATAAATACCTTGGACTTACATCTTCCTTGTTCTTTTTCATAAATCTCAGTAATTTCCCTTATCTCAAATTACTTCTATGGCTCTTTGTACATGTTTTGAAATTGTTTAATACAATTTAACATGGATGCATACAAGGCTGTGTATAGTACTCCCTTTATTGCTACATGTGGAGGAAATGTTCCGTTCTATACAAACACTTCTTATCATCCAAGGTCTAGGTTGACTTATACTCCTTGCTCTTTGCAAGAGAGCCCATGTTTTTGCCTACTGGGACCCTTGACCCCATCATGGGATCTCAGCTACCAGAGGTGTACTTCTCCTTTTTCTTCAGCGTAAAATTTGCTTTTTCAGTATACATTCTTGAACTGTAGCTTCATTTTGTGGCAATAAAGCTGAGAAGCTGAAATGTACTTTAATTTCCAAAGTTCCCTCCATTCATATGGGGACACAGCTCCTTTCTGGCCTGCACAGATGAGTTTTGTGGTAAAACCAGGATTGTAAGAAATCACAAATGGCCAAGGATCATTTTGATACAGAGTTCAGCTATTACCAGGGAATACCCAGTAGTTACAAGAGTATTTGAGACACAACTTAGTCCATTTAAACATGCATCTTGAAAAAACAAGTTGTATTACATGCGTACACTGATTGTTGTTGTCACCCCACATCACTGTCCTAGTTAAATGCCACAATTATAATCTCTCATCCCACACAAACACATCATTTCTACTTTAGCCACTGACTACACCTGGAATCTATATTCAGTGCTAAATACCACATTTTAGAGGATCAAACAGATTTTGCACACTTGCATTAAACGGAACTTTGTATAGCAAAGCACTTATATATTTTCCCAGGTGCAGCATCTCAAATTTAACATTCAGTGTTCAACAGAAAATAAATATAAGGAAGGTATAAACATTTTACCAAGCAGTTACAGTTAATTGGGAGAAAACCTCATCTGGAGAAAAACAGTCAGCTGAAACAAGGAAATATAAATTACTGCCTTCTCTAAACTATCAGCATTTTGTACAACAAACAAAAAGAGAGAAATTATGTAGCTTTTTATAACGATGTCTAGTTTAAACAAATCCTGGCAACCTGCTTATTTTTCTTGGTACAACTCTGAACAGTAGCAATTTGATTTCAGGACACTTTTCCCCCCTTAGCAAGCAAGCACAGACAATAGGAGAATGGTTTATTATTTTTGGGAAATAACTTAATGAATGAACTCTGTATTCTTATTACATGAAGGTGTCCCAGCTCCTGCTGGAGGACTGTGCTGCCAAACCCATATCAGTCATTTCTGAGGATGGGTATGGGGCTAAGGGAAGAATTTTTGGCTTCATTGCTGTGTGAAGAATGGCAAGAGGAGTGACTGCCCACTCTGAACAGCAAAACAGCAATGACCAGTTGGCATGTAAATAACTAAGTGTGGGAAAACTTGCCAACTAAAGAGTCCTACCCACCACTTAGGAAAACTTTAAAGCACAGGAAACTTGATTTATTCCAACAATATGGTGTCAATGAGTTGGAGAATACTGGGGGAATTCCACACTTGACAGGGAAAATATACAGCTGTTGAGTCACTCATGACACGCAGCAAATGTACTGCTGTATGATAAAGGGAGGTATTTCCCCATGCTGTAAGCCAGTGCTTCACAGGAAACCCTTTTATGTGACTCAACAACCTCAGGTGCTGGAAGCAGAGGAAATGTGTCAGGTAATGCAGACATACCTGCTAAAGTCACTGCTCTCATCAAGGCTGCATCAGATAAACAACAGAACAACAGAAGAACAGAGGAGGGAAGGAGGGTTAGGGATAGGCACCAGTGCTGTGCTGCTTTGCCTAACAATTTTCCTTGTCCCTCAGGAGAGTCACTTGCAGAGCTGTGTGCATGAGTGTGACAGAAAGTAGTGCATGATATTCTATCATAGTTCTTGCCCAGTGCTTCAGAGAAGAGGAATCATGGCCACATCTTGCATTAACGGTACATCCTGCTGCTGAGGGTAGGGGAAAAACCAAATTTCAAAACTCTTAGCTGATTTTCTGAAATGCATTAATATATCATTACCAAAGTAATTATTAGATCCTTTGTTAAAATGCAGCTGTAGCATGTAACTGAGTCATGTGGAGGCAGTGATTTTTTGAGGAAGAGCCTTAAAAGTGTGGTGAGGCACTTGCACAGGTTGTCCATAGAGATGGTGGATGCTCCATCCCTGAAATCTTTCAAAGTCAGGTTGGACTGGACTTAGAGCAACCTGATCTAGTGAAGATGACCCTGCTCACTCCAGGGGTGTTGGACTAGATGGCCTTTAAAAATCCCTTCTAAGCCAAACCATTCTATGATTCTGTGAAAGCAAACAGAAGAGACAGCTTTACCATGTCACTCAGTATAATTCTTGTTGAAAATCATTGCTACAATAACGAGCAAAGGACAATGCTCTGTGTTGAACAGGGATTTCAGGTACAGGAAATAACACGACTTCTTTCTATCTTTTTCAGTAGCTTTTTAAATTTAAAATAGTTCAATTTTTGTACAGAACTCGGTAGTCTCCAACTCTTTCCAAGAGTAGCAAGCTTCTCAGCGCCTCATTTTATTATAAATGTCATATACCATATATTCAATACTTATTGACTGCCACATAAAAGCTTCAATGTTTTTCTGTCATCTGCACGTTGTATTAATTAACGCATCTATCACTTTCAGTGATTTCAGCAAGGTTGGGCAGACTTTTCTGGGGTGAAACAAACACCGGCATTTGAAACGCAGCTGCTGCTTCCCCGCACTGGCACTGAAGTCCAATAGTTCCCTCCAGTGGTGAAGGGAAGGTAAAGGCGCCTGTCATCCTCTGCTTTTGAAGGTCAACCCTTACCGTGAGAAACGTTAACATTTCTACAGAAATGCTAATTATATGATGCATAATCCTAAATGCTATTTCCCCCCCCCCCCCCC
>VZUI01035571.1:0-25086 GCA_013401135.1 Cettia cetti | reverse complement strand
CCGCGGCCATGGCGGCGGCGGCACCGGCACCGCGCCCGCCCCGCCTGACGTCACCCCCGGCCCCCGCCGCGCCGGCACCTGCGGGGGGCGGGGCCGGCAGCCGCCAACCCCCCCATCCCCGGGGGGGACCGCCGGGGGCCCGGGCATCCCTCGCCATCCCCGGGAAAAGGCGCTGAAGAGGTCCGCTCCCCCCTCGCCATCCGCCCGGGGGTCTCCCTCTCCCTCGCCATCCCTGGGAAAAGCCGCCCCCGGCAGCGGGTCCCCCCACCCATTCTGGGGATGAACCGCCCGGGGGTCTCCTTCTCCCTCGCCATCTCCGGAAAAAGCTGCCCCAGGGGTCCGGTCCCTCGGCTGCCCCCTCGCCGTGCCCGGGAAAAGCTGCCCCAGGGGTCCGGTCCCCTCTCGGCATTCCCGGGGGGAGCGGCGCGGAGGCGTCCGGTCCCCGTCGCCGTCGCGGGGTGAGCCGCCGAAGGCGATCCGGTCCCTCCGCTCCTCCCTGGCCATCCCCGGGAGGAGCCCCATGGCTCCGGTGGTCCCTCGCCATCCCCGAGAGGAGCCGCTCCCCCTCCCCGCTCCCCCTCCCCGCTCCCCCTCCCCGCTCCCCCTCCCCGCTCCCTGGAGCCGCCGCCGGCGGGGATCGTGCTCCCCCCTTCTGCCACGGCTCCTGTGAGGAGCCGAGGGAGGGGGACCCCGCCCGGCCCCCACCTCGGGGCATCCCTCGCAGCGGAGGGTGCTGAGCCCCTCCTGGGTGGGCTTTCTGCCCTTTCCCCTGCCCCTACCCATCGTGCGTTCTGTTATCAGTTTTAACCTGTGTCTTTCCGGGTCTGCACCGAGCCATCGTCCCCGTGGGACCGTTCTGGGGCCCGCTGTGGCCCCCGGAGCTTGGCAGCGCTCTCGTGTCCCTGCGCTCCAGCGGAGGAGGTGTGATGGATCACAGGTGAGGCAGCCGAGCTCTTCCTACCCGCGGCTGCCTTCACCCACTGAGCAGCCTCAAAGAAAAAAAAAAAAAAAAAAATCCACCGTATGCTGTATTTACAGTGTGAAAGAGCAATTAAAGGAAGCTGCTTCAACAGTCTAAGTGGAGGAAGCGCGAGAGCTCAATAGTTATTGATCCCCTCCAGACAGGCATGCTGCTTTGTTGGAGCTGAAGGAACCCTGCCTGATGCAAGGGAAGTGGTGAGAAAAAAATAAAAAATGGTCCCGTAAATTAAAACTCCCAGGGAATTACATGGGAGGAAACGAAGGTGCATAAGCAATTTTTGGTGGCATAGTAATCTGTAACTCTACTGTTTTGCTGTCTAGCATTAAAATGAATGTTCCCATCTGGTAACTCTGTGAGCAGGAAGGTATTTAAATAGAAACTTGTGCCTGTGGATGGAAGGGTGGAAACAGAGAGCAGAAAGAGGAACAGGAGCATTTGCAGTTATTGTTAAACCTCCCAGGGAAGCTGTCCCCGTGTGCTCCCTGTGCAGAGCATGGAGGTTATTGCCCCAGCTTTTGTCCCCAGGTGAGAGACACACAGCCAGGGAGCCTGAAGGACACTGTCCTGGCAAAGCCACGGCCAGAGCAGAGCCAGGGAGCCTGAAGGACACTGTCCTGGCAAAGCCCAGTGCCAGAGTGCAGCCAGGGAGCCTGAAGGGCACTGTCCTGGCAAAGCCAGTGCCAGAGCACAGCCAGGGAGCCTGAAGGACACTGTCCTGGCAAAGCCCAGTGCCAGAGTGCAGCCAGGGAGCCTGAAGGGCACTGTCCTGGCAAAGCCAGTGCCAGAGCACAGCCAGGGAGCCTGAAGGACACTGTCCTGGCAAAGCCCAGTGCCAGAGTGCAGCCAGGGAGCCTGAAGGGCACTGTCCTGGCAAAGCCACGGCCAGAGCACAGCCAGGGAGCCTGAAGGGCACTGTCCTGGCAAAGCCAGTGCCAGAGCACAGCCAGGGAGCCTGAAGGGCACTGTCCTGGCAAAGGCCAGTGCCAGAGCAGAGTGGTGTTTGGGCCGAGGTGTTCTCACAGGGGGCTGTGCCCAGCATCCTGCTCCAAGATGTGGCTGCAGCAAAGCACATGGTGACACGCCTGGCTGGGGCACCGTGATCCTGCTCTGGTGCTCAGCACAGGGATTTCCTCCTCTGGAGTGGCCCAGCACAGGGCAGAGTGGAAGCAGAAAATCACTGGCCATGCCAGGCTCAGGTGAGGCCGTGGTGCACAAACTACATCCGTGGGAGCACTCCCTGCATTCCTGGCTGGAGTGAGCAGGGATTTCAGGGCTCTCCTCACACAGCTTGAGCCCTTTGGCTTGTGGCACGGCCAGGGGCTCGTCTCTTTGAACATCTGGGCCACTGAGATCTGGAGTGAGGCAAGAGGAGACCAGGAAGGGGATCAGAGG
Source organism: Cettia cetti (assembly GCA_013401135.1). Classification (NCBI taxonomy): domain Eukaryota; kingdom Metazoa; phylum Chordata; class Aves; order Passeriformes; family Sylviidae; genus Cettia; species Cettia cetti. The sequence goes on along the minus strand of VZUI01035571.1, from coordinate 22,712 downwards.
GGCTGGAGCACTTCAGAGGGATGGAGCACTTCCCCCATGAGGAGAGGCTGAGACAATTGGGACTGCTCAGCCTGGAGGAGAGAAGGTTTGGGGTGACCTAACTGGGGCCTTCCAGCACCTGAAGGGGCTGACAAGAAAAACGGAGAGAGACAAGGGTTGGAGTGACAAGACAAGGGGAAAGGGTCAAATCGAAAAAGTGCAGGGCTGGATGAGGTTTTGGGCAGGAATTGCTGGCTGGGAGGGTGGGCAGGCCCTGGCCCAGGGTGGCCAGAGCAGCTGTGGCTGCCCCTGGATCCCTGGCAGTGTCCCAGGCCAGGCTGGACAGGGCTTGGAGCAGCCTGGACAGTGGAAGGTGTCCCATGGCAGGGGCTGCAAGATGGTGTCTTCAAGGTGGGTTCTGTGACTCTGATTCCTTCTTGCAACTAGCAGTAATAGCACAGAAACTCCTTTATATTTTCTTTCCAAGGGCAGGCACTGGTTTGGTAGGTACAAACTGGGTTTGGGTGAAGAGACACGGGGTATTTGGGTGTTTGTCACCAGCACTGCAGGAAACCAGGACAGCGCCTCGCAGGACCTTGGCAGCCGTCCCCGCGGGAACAGCAAACCCTGGCAGTGCCCCGGGCTCTCACACCGCCCTGGCAGCAGCCAGGCGGCTTGGCAGGATCAGTCCCCAGCGCCCAGCACAAAGGGGCTCTGTGCGGAGCCGCGATTAACCCCTCACCACCGCCGAGCATCCTCGGCGGGCTCCACGTGTCCTGCCGGCTCTGGCTCCCGCCCGGGGCCGCTCCGCTCCGGAGGCAGGAGCCGCTGCTCCCCGGCGGGAGCTGGGTGCCAGGGCACGTGTTTCCAGGCAGGATGGAGGCGGACGGCGCGATGGCACGATAAACAACTTAATTAAACACCGCGGGGCCTGACTGGATAATCACGGCCCCTGACTAGATGATCTGCGCTGCATCCTCAAGCACGGGGGATCGTCTCTCTCCTCGAGGAGGGGGAAGCGGTGCTCTCGAAAGGCTGCCTGAGTGTTCCCATCAATTTCCTGGTGATTGGTGAGGAGGGAGCCTGGAGGGTGTGTCGGTAATGGGAGCTGCGACCATCTCTCTCTCTCTCTCACCCTGGCGCGGTGTGGGTTTTAACCCAGGCTGGCTGGGTGAGATGGAAAAGGTGAGACGACAGGTAAGGCAAAGGCAGGGAGGTGTGGCTTTAGCCCTGCCTTCAGGGAGAGGGTGCTTCTCCCCGCTACCTCCATCTCTAACACTTATTTTCACGGACAGAGGGAGCATTTTTTGTCACCTAATCGCAGCCCGTGCAGCCTGAGATTCACTCCTCTCGCAGGCAGAGAAGCCACAACTCACGGGGTGACGTTCAGGCTGTTCTGTGGGGCTGCTGCCCTGCCCAGGGGTGGATTTCACTCTCCTTGTACAAAAAGGCTGCCACGCTCACTGCAAAATGTTTGCCTTGCACAATAACACTCTGTCTCTCATTGCAGGATGCATTCAGCCTCTCTCTCGGGGTTTAAATCTTTGGCTGCTAAAATAAAAGGGACTCGAGTGTCTCATCAGGAGCAAGTTTCAGACATCCCCTGCCAGGTCTGGGCGTGCTGACACCAGTGAGGTGACACCAGTCAGGCTGGCACTGTCGCTCCCCGCCGGGTACAGCAGACTCAGCGCATCCTCCTTTTCCAGACACATCCCTGGTACTTTATCAGCCCTTGGAGCACGGTGCAGAGCTGGTCCTACCTGCAGCAGCACACCCTGGGAGGAATCTTTAACGCTTTCACAGCCCTGGGCACAACAGGCAGAGAATAAAGACTCTTCTTTTTTTGTAACAAAGTCTATAAAATGAAGAACAGGCATAAAACCAGCCACACTTCCAGAGGTGCTCAGGCCTGTCTGCTGGGCAGCATCTCAGTGCCCTTGGGGAAAAAAGCACCTTAAAAACCAACACTGTGTGGGTTGCCTTCTCTCTGGTGGATGGGGAGCCCTTAGGAATTGCTCTCCTCCTGTCAGTTTCCTCACAGGGTTTTCCAGCTGAGTGCTGACCGTCTGCAAGCATGGGAGATGGTTCGGTGGGGTCAGAGAGGCGGATGCAAGAGATGGGTGTTGTGTGTGAGGCAGCTAAAAAAGCAAACAGTGTTTCTGGCCTCGGCAGCCTCCTCTCCCAGCTGCAGGCTGCCTACCCCACATCCACATGCTGCTCACTAAATTTTAGCTTTCCTCAGCACTTCGAGCTCGCAGGCCAATTTTGTTCTGTCAGCTGTATTATTAATCAGCAGGCTGCAAATTATGTTGCTATAACCCACATACTTTTTATATTTTAAATTGAAAATGAAATAAATTGGTGCATAGTAAACAAATCCCAGCTTTCTGGGAGCAGCATGTGGCTGAGCAAGGGGAGCTGTGGGGAATCTGGGGCCAGGACAGATGGGAGCCCATGGAGAACCACCCTGTCCAGGCTGGAGAGACACCGAGGGGCTGGAGCGTGTCCAGGGCAGGGAAGGGAGCTGGGGAAGGGGCTGGAGCCCCAGGAGGGGCTGAGGGAGCTAGGAAAGGGGCTCAGCCTGGAGAAAAGGAGGCTCAGGGGGGCCCTGGTGGCTCTGCACAACTCCCTGCCAGGAGGGGACAGCCGGGGGGATCGGGCTCTGCTCCCAGGGAACAGGGACAGGAGGAGAGGGAACGGCCTCAGGCTGGGACAGGGGAGGTTTAGGTCAGACATTGGGGAAAATTCCCCCATGGAAAGGGCTGTCCAGCCCTGGCAGAGCTGCCCAGGGCAGGGGTGCAGTCCCCACCCCCCGTAGGGGTTTAAAAGCTGTGTGGATGTGGCTTTTGGGGACGTGGGTCAGTGGTGGCCTGGGCAGTGCTGGGGAATGGTTGGACTCGGTGGTGTGAGGGCTTTTCCAGCCCCAAGGAATTTGTGATCCTTTGATTTCAGCCCAGCTGCCACACAGACCTACACGGAGAGCTGGGTACAGCGCTTGCCTGAGTCATTGCCTCAACCTCACACTGCTCTGAGTGAACAGCTCTCCAAACAGAGGCTGGGTAAAAAGGACAAAATGAAACATTTAAAAAGGCTCTTTTGACTTCCTAACCTTTCGTGCAGAGAAGGACGCACAAGAATTCCAAAGGAGAGGCTGATGGATGGTCGTACCAGAGCCAGCCTCCCGTGCCCATGTTTCATAGTCAAGCCTTTGTAAAGGTCAGTTTGTATTTCCAGCACACAGAACAAAAATGCCATTTATTAATGCACACGCCCTTTTTGCCCTACCTGTTACTAGGAGGTGCACTGCCTAGCAGAGCTCTGGCACAGCCCTGGTGGTGGTTTGCACCTCGGTGTAAAGCTCCCCTGGAGTGGTCCAGTTGCATTAGGGTTAGTCACACCTCTCTGAAACTACTACTAGTAGAAACTACTCTGCCTTTGCACTGCTGCCACCAGGAAAAGATGAATCCTCCAGAGGAATGCGTGACAGCCATGTGTGATTAGCTGCCCCAGAGTAGTATTAATATACAAGAATAAAGTGGAAATTAAAAACAGCAGGAGAGAAAAATGCTGTGAGTGTCAATCTGGGGAAATAAAACTGCTGCGACTCGCCATGTGCTCTGTTCATTCCCTCACGCACACTCTGATTTCTCCCCTAAGCGTTATAAATCAGATTGATATTTAAATATCGGTGTCTACAGGGCAGCTGTGCAGGTGGGGAGCCGTGCATGGAGCGAGGCAGCCCCACCCCTGCACCCTCCATGTCACGGTGCTGCAGCACCATTGCTGCTGCAGAGCCCCTCCCCGTCCCGCTGGGACTGGGGACATCACCACAGACACCAGCCTTGGGGGCAGGCATCGCCCTCCTGAGGTCTCCTGACCTTTGGGACAGGACAGGGGCGTGGGCTTGCACCTCTCAGAAGGGTGAGGTGCTGCTGCAGGCCGGGCTCACCTGGTGCAAAGCCGGTGTGTGAGGGTCCCCCCGCCCGGGAGATGCTGGCTCTGGGCTCAGACCACTGCGGGACACCAGGACGTGAGCCAAGACACTCCCCTGGGCTGTCCTCTAGGGAAAAAACGGCTCCTAACAGAGCCTGCCTCTTGGAAAGGGGAATGCTTCAAAGGAGGAAGTGTCAGAGCACAGGATCTGCCAGGCACAAGTGAGGAACTGCCCTCAGCCCTGCCAGCTCCTCCAGAGCTCTGCCAGGGATGGAGAACTGCATGCAGCAGGAGGGCTGGGAGATGCTTTGGAGCAGCCCTGGATGCCCAGGGCTGGATGGTGTGGCAGAGGATGGCACAGAGCAGCTGCTGTGAAGAGTGGTGAGCAGATGTGATGCCCAGACATGGAGCTCCTGGGGCTGGGTCTGTGCGTAGAAAGAGGTACCACAGCACAGCCCATCTACTCCTTATTCATTGCAAATCCTTGTTCACGCTTTGTGTCTGTCCCTGCTGCCCTCCTGCCCGTCCCACAGCTGCACCCAGGCCCCCTGGCATCCTGAGATAACAGTTTATTCACTTCTCCCTCCGTTATCTGACATCACATTTGGTTTAATGCTGGAATCAGAGCACCCCCCTACCACCAAGCCAGGGCAAGAGTGGCGAGCACTGCCACTCCCCAGCTGTGAGGAACCCCAGCCTGCTCCTTCCACCTCACCGGCAGCAAAACTAGTCAAGAGAAAAGCTTTTGTTTTCCCAAACTGTCATCAGTTTAGCATCAACTTCCTTGAAGGTTTCCTTTTCCTTCTGTTCTATTAAACTGACCTAAAACTGCCAAGGCGAAGAAAAAAGATGAAGTCTCTCTCACGTCGTAGGCAGCCACCTTTGTAAATCCTTGGGAACGAGCTTGTCACAACTTCCTGGCGCCGGGGGACGCCGCTAGAGCAGCTCTTCTCTGCCCACCCACATTCCCCATCGCTCTTCACCTCCTGCTGTCATTTCTTAGGTGCACTGTAACCAGCGTCAGGCACTCAGGGTGGGCAGGAGCAGGGGCAGGACAGCTCTGAGCCCACAGCTCCCAGCTCCACGTGCTGGGGGCTCCAGGGATGGCTCCAGGGATGGCCCCAGGGTGTGCCACAGCCCCTGGCCCAGCCCAGAGGCAGTGCCAGGAACACTTTGTGCTGAGCAGGAGGAGCCCCCTCACACCACAGCGTCCCCTCCCTCCATCCCAGCACCCTTCCCTGCTTGCCACACAAGCCCTTTATCCTTGGCTCATTAATAAAATTTCCAATTGAAAGCACAGTCTCTGCCTGCTCATAACCCCCAGAGTTCCTGGTTTAGCTCTGACACCGAAGCCACAATGGACAGGCACAGCAGGAAGGCACCAGGCAGGGTGCAGCTTTACAATTCTGGGTACAGGTTCCTGGATCAGCTGCATTCCAGACTCTACCCACAACAGAAATCCAACCACAAGAAATAAAATGGATGACATTTTTTTCTAAAGTGGTGTTTTTCTTCCTGAGAGGCCTTTCTTTTGCCATGGCTGTCCCCAGTGTGTCGGATGCAGATGATGCCCAGGTCAAACAGCACCACCTCAAAACTGCTGGTTTTTTACTCCACCCTTTGGAGTAAGTCCCTTGCAATACCTGGATCCCAGCTGAGCTTTAACAAAGGAGCTATCCCAGGAACAGCTCACCTGCCCACCTGGATATTCACATGCTTTGCCAGCTCCCAGCATTTGCATTCCTGATTGTTTGCAGGACTGAGCCTGCAGAGAACGAGCAGCCAGGTTCTCCACTGCATGGACTTTGATGAGGCACTGCTCCAAGTTTCCTGGGAGAAGCACAGGAAGCAGAAGAGAAATAAAAATGGGAGTTAGTCATGGTCTTCCTATTTATTCACAGATTATTTTACCTGTTAATTAAAACAGGGCATGCTTCAGACTGGGAACTGCCTCCCCGAGGTCCCAATGAAGCAGGATGGCTTTGCAGCAGCCTCGGTGGGCACGTGAGGGGCTGTGCTGGGGCAGGGGGTGGTGGATGGCAGTGGGGAGGGAGCTGTGTGACCGTGTGCGAGCAGAGCTCTGCCGTGACCTCCGGCAGCCTGTCCTGGGCAGGCTGTGCTGCGTGTGCCAGGAGATGCTGTCTCCTGCAGGAACAGCCCAGGGGAGGCATCCTCTGGCCCTCTGCGCTCCAGATCCAACGCCTTGGGAGAATTCCAGCGTCAGAAACCACCACCAGCACAGCGAGATGATTTATTTTTATTTCACTCCCCCAAGAATGGCCGTTTTCCTGCATTGCTGCTCTCATTGCAAACAGTGGCTTGAAGCTCAAGAAGCTGTTTTGGAGGTGATGGAAGTTGCCCAACCTCTCTGATCCCAAGACATACCGAAGCTGGGCAGCATCCTTCTGCAGTAGCCTTTTTCCAGGAGGGAATTCACCACTCAACCCCAAGCACTCCAAAGCTGGGAATGCAAAGGGGTCGGGGGGCTGGCACTGACGGCCTCCTCCCTGCAGAGCAGCTTCCCAGCCCAACACTGCCAGCAGCAGCTGAATGTCCCATGAATGCTGGAGACAATGCCCAAGGTAGCTTGGAAAACGAGCTTCCAACTAATACTGCTGTGCCTTTTCCAGAGGTTCTTAGCTGCCAGTCCTCAAGGGCAAGGCAGGCAGCGATGCTCTCTTCCACCCCAAGCTGAGGACAGGGAAATACCCTACATCCAACCCTATCCCTGTCCAAACCCCACTGCTGTGTGCTTATTCTGGGAGATCAGGGACTAACAAAACAATTTCCATGCCAAGTGCACTAGCAATTTACTAATAAAACTTCAGGAGTTTTTGTGGGCTTTCTGATCTTGCAATTCCTTTCAGCCACGAGTGTTTATGAATTTTTTGCATGCATTTTTTACCAGCATTTAGGAACCTTAGATGTTCCCTTCCAGCAGCTCTCCCTTCCAGGAGGTCCATCAGCCTGAGGATGGGAAGTGGGCAGTGATGCTGGAATGCTGGTACATGGCAGCACAGGAAAATTGGCTGCTGATGAGATGCTAATGAGCTAATGACAGCAGAGCTAATGACAGCAGAGCTGAGAGCCTGCCCTTCCCTCCACATGGGCTGGGGCAAGGTTGGCCATCACTGGTGGGCTTGAGCCCCAAAATCAGGCATGGCACACAGGGCAGGGCAGGGCTGAGGGTCCCCACCTGTCCCAGTCACCTCTTCCTCACAGGCCCCTGGAGCTGGGTTTTGCTGGGGTAGCTGTCCCAAGGGCTCGTGGAGGCCACTGCTCACTCCCCTGCACACACCTCCCTGCTGTCTTCTCCTGGTGGCTCCAGCCACTGCCTTTGTGCCTGGAATGAGCCAGCAGGACTTTGTGTCCCCACTGGTCCTTGCAGGAATGCTCCTGCCGTGTGGAACATGTGGGCTGCTCCTCCCAAACTCTCCTTTCCTGTGTGTCTGCAGGCAAAATGTAACTGTCCTGGGGACAGCTGAGTGGGGCTACCCCTCAGCCTGTGACTGCCATGTCCTGGGGGACAGCTGAGTGGGGCTGTGCCCCCCAGCCTGTCCTGGGGGACAGCTGAGTGGGGCTGTGCCCCTCAGCCTGTGACTGCCACATCCTGGGGGACAGCTGAGTGAGGCTGTGCCCCTCAGCCTGTGGCTTCCATGTCTGTGCTTTTCCTCTCAGTCCTCCCAAGAACAGGCCAGGGCTGTCTGGCTTCACCAGGACATGGTTCATGCCTGGGAAAGGGTCTGGATCAGCTGGGGCTGCTTTTATGGGAGCTGAAGGAAACATCACTCCCAGCTCACACTGGTGCTGCTTTCACCTCTCTGGTGTTCCCCAGCTTTCAAGACATTTCCAGCTGAAGAGCAAACCAGAATTACCAGCTGGGCCGCTGGTGCCAGCCACAGCCTTTGGTCTGGAGGAGACTCCAGCTGCCAGAGGCACTGCCAGAGCCATTCCTTCCACAGCAGGGGCAGGATGGAGATGGAAGGGGCAGAGCAGCCTGCAGAAGACCCAGAGCCCCTCAGAGTGGCTGTCACTACATGCCACAATGCCAGTGACAAGGCCTGAGGAGCAGGAAGGCACCGCAGGATTATTTTTGATGTGCAACAGATTAATCCATAACTTGATGTTTTCAGCCAGGGAAATTCTGTCTCATCTGAGGAACTCAATTTGTATATTCTCTGTGTGTTTGTGGGTTGCTGCTCCCACCAGCTGAGACTAAAGCTTGGCATAGGCAAAGGAGAATGAGGGATTGGAAATGCTCCCATGAAAAGCAGGAGCAGGCTGAGGAGCTTTGTGTCTGGGTGCTGCCATTAATCAAGCTAATTCACATAAGTGAGCCATTCAAGTGATATTAGGCCCAGCAAGAGCAGACAGAGAAAATTAATTAAGGCTTTAGGAGAAAGAAGAAGACTCCTGAAAACACAGATCAGATTTCTGATGGTTTCTGTGGGCACACATAGGAAGCCAGAAAACCAGAGGGACCAAGGGCCTGGAGGCCCAGGACACACTTGAGGGTCAGAGCACAGAGGATTTCGTGGCCACACCACGCAGGAAGAACCTTCAGTGGCTGGATCTGGGTGCAGTTTGGAGCATTTTTTAAATGAAGTGTTCAGCTGGAGATTTCTAAGCACCCTTCTGTGGTGGCTGGAGGTTAACTTGCCTGCCTCTAAGGTCAGAGACAGGAATAAATTAGAATTCACCACTTTTGCAAGAACCCTCCCTGCAGCCAGCACTGCCCAGGTCTCCCCCCAGGCATCATTCCCCAGATGCGGGCACAGAGAGGAGCCAGAGCCTCAGCCCCTTTCCTCACTGCTTTTGGGGTGAGAAAGCATTTGGGGGACCTTTTGTATCCCCCACACCAGGGTTAGGGGATAGGGAATCAAACCAGGAGAAAGCAAAGGGTAAGAAGTACTGCTCAAGCCATCTTACTGTTCCTTTGTCACCTCCCTCTTTGTGTCCTTTGTGCCTCCCAGTGGCACTTCCTAGAGGTGGAGAAAATAGGAATTGTCTTCCCCAGCCACCAAGGCAAGAATTCCCTGCATGGGCTCCCTATCCTGGTGCAAGCCAGCCTGGCTTCTTCCCATGCTGCAAAAAAGCCAGGACCTCATCTCTGGCTGGATGGAAATGTCCCTGCTGAAGGAAGATGAATGGAAATACCCAAACCAGCATCAAAACAGCTTGTAGCAGCACTGAGCTGAGCAAAGCCTTCCAAAACCTGTGCTTTAAGCTTGATCTGCTCCAAAAGTTGGCTCTACAAAGCTCTGCAGGTTTGTGTCCAACCCCCACCTCTGCACTGCGTGCTTCCAGCTTTACAAAAAAAGGCTGTTTTGCTGTTTTCTGATGCTTCTGATATTATTTTGCAGAGCGTCTCTCCTGCGCTCTCTTCCCAGGCGATCTTCCCAAGGCTTGTAAAAATTCTGTTATGGGGCTGAACAACAACATCCAAGGGAGCAAATCTGAAGCTCAGGTGAGAGAAGGAGAGAGGCACATGGCTACAGACACAGAAGAGCTCCTGCAGCAGCATCTGCATGGGATTTGGAGGCAAGCAGCCCCAGAAATGGTGAAATTTCCTATTTTTTACCTGCTTCCCATTCTTTCCCCACTTCTGGGCACAGACACCTAAAAGCCACAACCAAAAAGAACCAGAGGAACTGCACAAATGTGGAGAAACCCCCCAAATCACAGAAGATGCACATCCTGCATGCCCAGATAAGGACCCAAATTTAAAGTTGCAAAGTTCCACTAGTCATGGAAGGGTGCTGGTTGGAAATTCCCCCCTTTCAGCCTGGTGTCCGAGACCACGAGTAGGGTTTGCAGTGTTTGTCCCTAAAAACGGCAGCACCAAATTCCAGAAAAAGTGGGAAGAAATTGCCACTTCCCAAATTCCACCGAGGAAAGTGGGAAGGCAGATTTCTTGCCAATTCCTGGCAGCAGCATCCCTGTCTGAGGGGACACCAGGGCAGGGAAGGAGAGCAGGTCTGGCTTTGAGAAGAGGGAAAAATGCGGGGCCAAAGCTTGCACTAGGCAGCCTCCAAGGCCAGGCACAAGGACAAGAGATTTTCCTCAGCCATGGCTGGATTTAAGCTGGATATTGGAAGAGGTTTTTTTCCCCTGTTAAGGCAGAAATATCAGCACTTCCCAAGCTGAAGGAGCAAAGGTGCAGCCAGGAGGTTTTAACGTGGAACTTGTCAAGTCCACGAGCAAAAAGCGTCGCTCCTCAGGCAGGGATTTGCGAGGCTGGAGCTCGGGGGAACGTGGGCAGGTGGCAGCCAGGGACAAAACACTTTGTGTGCAACCACCATCTCGTGGCGTGGCCTTGGGAAGCGCTTAAATGCCTTAACAACTCATCTTCCTTCTGTGCAACAGGGATAACGCTTCCAACCCGTGCTTAGGAACCACCTGGGACATTAAGGCATAACCACAGGAGAAGCCCCGCTGGTTCCCACTGCAGCACAAATTACCAGCGACTTCAAACAGTTTGCGGGGTTTTGGGGTGGGACCTGCTGCGTGTCGGGCACGGGGGCTCGGCAGAGAGCTCGGCTGGTACCCGCACAGGCAGAAACCCCAGGAGCACATCACGGCAGGGGATGGAGCTGCCGAAGCTCCTCAAACACCTCCGGGAGGGAAGGACAAGCAGCCCCGGGGCCGGGCAGGGCCGGGGGAGCCGTGGAGCCACCAGCACAGACATCCCTTCAACACTGCCATATTTTATTCATAAGCAGGGGTCCCGCCCCGCGGGCTCGCTCCTCGCATCAGAGGCTGTTTAAATTTTAATTGGCGTGCTCGTGTGCATCCATACCCAACCAGCTCCTGCCGGCGGTGTTGCCATGGCACCTCCCAGCCTCTGCCCCAGCCCCTGCGCCCGCTCCCGGGCCGGCCGCGCCCGCCGCTCGCAGCCGGGATGCTGCTCCTTAGCGCGGGCTGGAACGGGCTGCCTTTATCTTCGCTGGGCTTTAAAGAGGCTGAGGAACCGCCGCTGCCCTGCCTTATTACCCGCTCCACCACCCGCAGGAGAAAGGCGCGCTGAAACGCCAGCCGTTCCCAAATTTCCCGGTTGCCTGGAGGGGAGAAGTGAGGAGCTCGGTGCGGCTGGATCTCCATGAGAGCCCCAGCGCTGGGCTGGGGATGTATCCTGCGGCGAGACCCTCCAGGAATTCACCGCAGGGCCGGCACTTGCCCAGCGGCTCGTATGTGTATTCCCATCTCCCGTCCTCTGCGGGCAGCCTGTGGGCAGCTCCCGGGGCTGTTTCCCAGCGGGAAGCAATTCCCGAGCCTTTCTCTCCTCAGCCAGAAGGAAAAGCTACTGCAAAGAAAAAAACCCACAAATTCCAAAGTATTTCCAGCTTGTAACAGTCAGCATATTATTTAATTAAAAAACTCTATTAAGATCAGTGTGATTACCCAGGGGGAAAAGATATTTAAATTATTTCAGCAGCTGCTGCTCGCTGCTGTTACTGTAAGGCAGGGAAGCAGCTCTGCCCCAGACAACCTCTGCACCAAGGAGTGATGAGAGGAGGAATATTTTTAATGCCGTTTCTGTGTGCAGGTTACAGGGCCACCTTCACGTTCGTGAGTCTTCCCAAGAGGCAGCACAGGCTGAGAATTACAACCCATTTATTCAGACATGCTTAAACAAGTAACCTTCTCAACCCAGGGGGTTTTTTTGGGTTTAAAAGCCTTCTGACTCCAAGGATATTGCAGGAGTACATTACTGGGTGCTGCTAAAGAGCTGGAAAATGTAATTTTGATTTAAGCTCTTCTGAAGGCAGATAACTGCAGCAACTAGAAGAACAGTTTTCCTTACAAGCTTTCCTGAAGCTCTGACAGGGTTCACCATCCCAAATTATTTTAATAAAATAAACCCGGTTTATCTTTACCATCTAAAGATGTGCGTCTCGAGCAAACTATTGTACAGAAATTAGAAACTCTTATGGCAGCAGGGAGGAATTGAAGGGTCCCATTAATCCTTTAATTTCATTTATTTCCTTCCTCTTTAGCAAGGGTGCAGAACGGGCTCGTCAGACCTTCGATCCAGGCTGCCAAGACAACCGGCACAACCACGCTCTTCCCAGATGGAAGCAGACAACAGACTAGCAACAAACCTGCTCTTAATTAAACATTTGTCTTGCAATTACATACTTCTGTGTAATTATCGCCATCAAGACAAACACCAACTGGATTACATCAAGAAAAGACAGACAGTAAAGGTTAATGGGCCTTTTTCTCCCTTTGCAGTTATTCCCCAGATCTGGCAGAGGGAAGGGCAGGACGTCCGGAATGCCACTGCCACTGCAAGGGAGGAACAAGCCCATTCCAGGAACAATTAGCCTGAACTAGCAGACTCTGAAATTGCATGTCTGAGAGGAGGGATGATGAATTCTTTGAGGTCTTGCTGGAGGCTTGGCGCAACCTAGAGCATGGCCAGCTCCAGTGCTCCTGCATCATTCCTCTGCACTCACACCTTCCTGTGTTTTATCACCCCCATGAGGGTAAACCTGGACCCACCATGAAGGATTCTGTGTCTCTCTCCACACTAAGGAAGCCCAGTTCCTTATTTTCTAGCCACCCTCACTTTCATCTTCCCATTAAAGTTTCTCTTTAATTTCTCCTACCAGGCAGCCACGACCTCACGGAGAGAGTCCAAGCCTTGTCCTCACCCGTAATTAGGAGGCTGACTGACTGCTTTCCATTCCTAACAGTCTGGCAGACCCAGATCCTATCTGTATTTATTGGCTCACTTTGCAATAGCCACATGAAGAAGATTCCTGCTTTGATCTGTGGTCTGCTGTGACCATCAGGTCTCCTCTGACCTACCACGGCTGGCCAGCTCATCCCCAACCCCTGAAGTGACTCATTCCCAATCTGCAAAGTTTCTCTTTCCCGTGGGTATCTCTGCCTGCCATCATCCCAGGACGTGGCACAAGAAGGGGAGGCAGCATTAGATGAGTGAGGGAAGTCTGGATACTGGATTTTAACAAATTTCACCAACATGGCACCAAGAACATCTGGATAATGCATCACATCTGCTTGTAACTGAGGAAAAAAGGATGCCGAGATAAAATCCATGAGTACCATGACAGGGATTTAACACTCTTATGCTCCCATAGTGGGTACTGAAGCAACTCTCACCCTCCTGACATCCCTGCATACCTGTGACACAGCTGAAAGCATCACAGAAAACCAGACTACTAAAACGACTAGGATAAGATGGATTATTAAATCAAACTTCTGAATGGTTTGAATAAATCTCAGAGTTGCACAAGTAAGTCACGCTTAGTTGCGGCCATTGCTGCAAAATGAACCCTCCAGATGGGTGATGCAGGTGTCTCCCTGCTCAGAAAGAATGATTTTCCTGCTTTAAGAACAAAGGTTGCACGTAGCAGCAGCCTCAGCGTGTTCCCAAAGGTTAACCCGATGTGCTGAGCCACAGCTGAATTATTTATGGTTAGTGGGGCAGTTTCTGTTAAGGAATGAGCACACAGGTAGCAACCAGCAAATCCTACAAGGCAGCTCAGCTAACTCCTGCTCAGGCCACAGGGAAATTTAATTATTTAGGTTTCTCAGCTGCTGCATAAATATCAAACATAAGACATTAGCTCATAACTGGAATGCTGCTGCTCAACACAGGGCCAGAGGAGCTGCATCAGCAGGGATGAGCGAGTTGAGGCTGGCCAGCACAAAACAGGAGGTGGGAACAGGAGCTGAGCTTCTCTCAGGAATGAATTCACCCAGAAATTTGGGAAAAAGTAAAACAAAAAGGGGGGAAAAAAGGGCAAACCTTGGAATTGGATCAATTCATGAAACTCCTACTAAGCATGAAACAGCCTTGAAATAATGCCAGAAGAAGCTTCATTTGAGGAAGTGATGAAAAGGCCTGGACTCACCATCGCTCACCAGTAGCAGATCAATTAAATGAGACACACTACTCAATCAAAATAGACAAAAAAAATGTGCTGCTATTCAGTACTATGATATTCCACTGATTTTTCTGCATTGGGTAAGTTCATGAAGAATTGAGGAAGGTACAAGACCAATTTTCCTAGTGCAATTCTCCATCCATGGAAACTGAGACTACAACCTGAAACATCAAAATACAAATACACTTAATTGATTTTGATCCCAGCTTTCCAAAATCCTGAGTTTTATTCAGATTTGGAAGCAAGACATTTAGGAATAAACTTGTTCTGTGTTTCTGTCTGTAAATAAAATGTTAAAGTACCTCTGCCTGTACATAAACCCCTGTGTGTTTAAAGCTGTTTTGTTTAAACAAGTTTCCCTGCATTTTAATTGCATCCCAATTCCCAGGAAATTCTCTGTGACACAAAAGTTAGGTTAAAAAAAAAAAAAAAAAAGAAGAAACAGCTGCTTAATAAGGAAGCACCATTGTTTTTGTACCCTACTGTGGAAAATAATTAGCCTAATTATGAGATATGGAGCTTTGCAACTGCTTAACTGTATATTATCCTGGTTGTGACACACATGGATCCCAAATTCCACAGGCAGAGGAAGGCAAGCAGACCTTTGATGGTAGTTTGTCTGGATTATTCAGTCCCATGAGGCACCATCCTGGACAAAAGGTTTCGCACTTTTTAATTTATTATATATATATATATTTTTAATTAATTAAGAGAAAAAATTGTTAAAATCTTGTACAGGGGAGAAACCCTTCCCAGCTCAGAGACTCCTCGGTGATATTCCTCAATATCAACCAGCTTCTTTTCCCAGTTCCCTCACACAGTTCTTGCCAGCTCTGTTCAGTATCAGCTAGCTCCCTACAAGCAAAGATCCACAAATGACATGAAATGCTCCTTTTCTCTTCCTCCTCATGGGCACAGTGAAAGGGAACATGTGCTCTCACAGATGGAAATCACTGCCTCCTGAAACAACACGCAGCACTAAATACTCAGGGGTAGAGCTGCTCCCAGCATTGATTTCTACAGATAATTATTTCCATTAGTGCCTCTTCAAAAGAGGAGTTAAGCAGAACAAAAAGATTTTTTTTTTGGTCGACAAGACAACAAAGCAGCAGGAACGAAGAGCATTTTAAAAACCAACTTGTTTTTGTCTCAACTTTTTGGAGGCGTGCTTAGGTCTCTGACAGGGACAAAAGCCAGCTCCCCTGGGACATGTGGTGCCTTTCTCGTCACAAGCAGCACGGTCCAGCAGCTCTTCAGCCCTGTTCCTGCCGGGCAGTGCTGCTTTCTCACCGCCACCTCCAGCCCCCACACCCCCGCACAGGACTCGGTTTGGTTTCCGACCATCAAGGCAGAATTCAGAATTCTTTCATCTCTGCCCGAGACATGTACCGCCTCAGCTTGTCAGCGGCATTGCGGGGTCCCTGTCTGTCCGGACCAGCCCGGGAGGCACCCTCGGTCACCGAATATTCATCAACCACCCCTGCTGATCTCCACAGCTCCCGCTGTCCGGGGCAGGGAGGGAGCCACGGGGGTGAAACCAACAACTGAGGAGATTAAGTCTGTGGGAAGATTACTGCTCCCTCCTTGTATATCAGGCAATTAAATTGGTGTTGCCTCAGTTCTATTCCGCTGCTACCAGCGATTCTGGCGGCTGGCAGGGTGTGAGCGAGCCCTGGGAGGCTGCACAGGGGCTGTTGTTTTGGAGGGGTTTAAATTAAACCATCTGGCAGGGCTGGAACCCAGGGCTGTGGCCGCTGCCTGCTGGTGGGTGATTCAAGGAGCAGAAATCAGTGCACATCCTTGCAGAAAATAGCCATTGTTTGAGGCAGCTCCTGGAGGCAAACGTTTTATCCCCAAAACACCTTGGGCACAACAAAAAGCTCATCCAAGGCAGGAGACAGATGCTCACCCAGCCCCTGGGACAGCAGGGAATCGCTCTTTTCCAGCTCCCGGGCCAGCGTGAGCTTTTGGAGGAAAGAAAATGGAAGGGCAAATTAGGTGACCACATTCCATAGGCAGAGTTCCTTGGGAGAAGGAAAACATAATGTTAGGAGACAGGGAATTCAAATAATGAGCACATTTGTGAGAATCTGCCCGAGGGAAAAGAATTTAGAAAATTAAAAACGCCATACTAACAGACCAAAAGCTGTTAACCAACATCTAATTAAGCAAAACCTGCAATCCCTATAACAAAACACGAAAAGGAGGAAAACCCCACAAATTCACGCAGCAATCAAGTTTACCCAGACCAAAACAAGCACTAAGGAAACAAGAATAAAAAAACTCCAAACTGTTCAGTGACATCTGGAGAGAAAAAAAACCTGACAGGACTTTACAGTGAGTAGCCAAAACCAGGATTATGGTGTATACTATCAGGTCTTGCTTTTTAATACCCATCAGAAGCAAAGGACAATCTCTAGGCTCCTCACGTATTTTCCAATGCAGAGTAGAGAAGGCAGCTTAGATCCCAACATTCCAGAGCAAAAGACCAAAAAATGGAACCCTAAAATGCAACCACCATATACACAAACACACACACAAAAAAGAGAATCTAGAAACTCAGCAGAATCACTTTGTTGACAAAGTTCAAAGATCATTTGCGGTATTTTGCACATTAAATTTCATGTTAATGCTGACAGGGTACAAGAAGAAGCATTTTAGATGAAATATTAGGATAACAGCAGATATAGGCCCATGAAAGAAAACACAGCTTTTCTTATCAAAAATGTTTTTATTGCTTGCAGAGTTTATATTTATCACGATAGATCTACTCAGAACCTTACTACGCTCATAAGTTGTTTGAAACCAACCTTCTATAACAAAAGCTGTAATAAAGACCTTTATTATAAAAACAGGACAAGTTTGACCTGAATTTTCATTACTAATGTGAGTATTTTCACTTCAAATCCCTACCCTTTCAGGCCAGTCCAAGAATCTGAGGTAAAAATCTGGCTGCATGATGAAGTTGGAAAAGCACAGGGCCAAAAGAATTACCAAGAAGTCTTTGGACCACCTCTGAGCTTCCTGTTGAAATTACGTAGGGAACTCCAAAATGCACAATTAGTATAAGAAGAAAGATTAAGAAAAGGAAATTTGGAAAATAGTTGGAGGCATTGAAAAAAACAAAGGAATCAGATGCTTCCTTTGAGCAGCTACAGAATCTTAAACACAGCCTCCAACTTACTGTATTGGTTTAAAGACAGGTGTTGATGCCTTGAGAGGCTACCTAGAAGAGAGGCTAGACAGTGTTAAAGGAATAAAGTAGATATTTATTAAAAAGGCCTTCAAAGGATACACCTTGGGGCAGTAAAAGAGCCCAGCTGTGGCTCCACCCAAGATGGACGCTGCGTCACGAATTTTCACACTTTTATAGGTTTTAGTCCATTCACATACAATTACAGCTTCAGGTCATGAAGTCCCATCCTCCCAAACTGCTCTCCTTTTTTTTTTAATTTTTTTTATTTTTTATTACACCTTCTGGGCCTGAAGCTGCAATGGTGTCCCTGGTTCTCATGCTGGAAAAAGATTGTTTTATCAAACTAAACTGTGAGAAGAACTTTCTAACACTTCATAAGAAGTTCAGAGTTATATACAAATACAGTACAGAATCTGGCAAAGCTAAAAAGCTAAAACTTGAAAGCTAAAACTTAAGGCATCAGTGTCTGTCAAGGAAGTTGGGAAATGTAATATATGTTGTAAAATAATTTGTGCAAAAAAATTTAAAAAAAAAGAACCATCAAACTACAGCATTGTGAAACGAAAGCTGAAGCAGTTTTGCATTGAATGATATGGAAAGAAAGACTAAAAAACCCCAAGAGATAAGCTGTCTCCAGAGATGTTTTTCCCAAGAGATTTTTTTCTGTCTAGCAAAACTCAAGGATGTTTATTTCAGAGCAGAATTCTGTAAAGGAAGGATCAATTATCCAACTTTGGAAACCTTTTGTTAAGGATGTTTTTTCTCAGAGCAGAATTCCAGTAAAAGAAGCATCAATTATCCAGCTTTGGAAACTTTTTGTTAAGGATGTTTTTCTCAGAGCAGAAATCCTGTAAAAAATAATGGATTACCAAACTCTGGAAGATCTTTAGCAGACCACAGCAAGAAAATAAGAATGTACGGATATGCTGAAAAAACAAGAATCACCAGATACGCAAGAAGACCCCCACTGAAAAGAGTATAAAACTGGACTCCACCACAGCAAGGATGGTGAACCACGAGGATTCAGAGCGATAGAGTCTGAATTGGGTTCACCCAGTGCCGATCGCCTGGCTCGGCACTATTTTGCTCGTGGCTTCTTAAAACTTATACGTTGTCAATATCAATAAATTCTCATTTAATTATTAAATTGGCTGGTTCATTTATTACAGGAAATATGACCCCCTTCCCTCTGAATTGTTATAACTCTAAAATTACGGGGCTTTAAGGCAAAGAGAAGGGAGAAGGAGGAACAGCTCTTTACTAGAACATATGTATCGAGGCAAACAAACAGCAGTGTCACCAAAGAGAACCACAGACCCAGTGCCAGCCTTCTCCCTGCTGTCAGGCACTTTCCCCGTTGGTGCAGTTCCCAGTGTAAGGAATAAAATTCATCCAAAAAGGTTTTTTTTCCTTCTCCTAGCATCAGGTTTGTGTGTTGTTAACAAAAACCTTTCCAAATGTTAATCATCCAACTGCTCACCTAGCTCTGCTAGCTCAGGTCATTCAGTTGTTAATTTGCCTACCTCAGTCCCATTGTACCCACTTCCCCCTTGCGTAGTCAGGACACACAGTTGCTCTTCCCAAGATTCTCCAGGGATTCATGCAAATTTGGGAAAACTCCGTGGAAAAAAGAAATAAAACCCTAACAACAAGCCAAGGCAGCACCCTGGACTACAAGTGACAGCCCCAAGCCGGCAGAGCAGAGAAGAACGCCAGGATGCCAACAGAGACTCTTTGGTCCCTCACTGTAACTTCAATAGACCTGGCCAGACCCGCCCCCAGCTGGGAGCTGACAGGCAACTTCTCTTGGATCTGCGAGGAGGAATCTTCCAGCTCTGCCGTGAGACAGAGCTGCAATCCTCCTCCTCTGCATCGTCCATGCATGCAGCCCCCTGGCCCCCACCCAGAGCTGATCTTTAATAAGGGCTGAAAAAGGGAGAAATACCTCCTGGCCCCGATTTTTATTAATACCACTAGCACAGCCAGCAGGGGCGCTGCTGGCTCCTGGCCAGGCAGGGGCTGCGCTGAGTCCCCCGGGGCTGCAGGGGGCGCTGTGGGGCCGCTCAGCCGCGCCTCCCTCAGGCGGTGATGGCGGATGGCGCAATGGGCTGCAGCAAGAACCTCGGAGTGCGGCCGCAGCAGCAGAGACGGGCACACCTGGGGTGTGAACAAAGTGTAGCAGAGACTCTGGAGCCGTGGGGGTCCGGGCAGACACTGGGAATCAGGTCAGGATTCAGCGCAGCAAAAAGCTGGAAGCAGCGGTGGAGAGCAACGGGGCTGGGCAGTGGCGGCTGGGCTTGTGCTGCTTACGCTCCCTCTCCCTCCGAAGGGGTTGGAATCCTGGGTTTCCCCCGAGGCACCGGAGCAGATGGGGAGGAGCCCTCCCGGTGAGGCTGGCTGTTGGAGAGGTCCCAGTTCAATGGCCGCTCTTACAAGCAAAGGCTCATGCACGGTTAGGAGAAGCAGTGCAGGACAGAACTCTGCAGTAGCAGTGCATTCTCGCTGCAGCAGCAGCCTGGCCCCAAAAACCCACCTGCCTCCCCTCTGATCCTGAGAGCATGCGAGGGCCAAGCCCAGCCCCTGACTTCCAGCCCCCAGGCTTGTGGTATCTCTGCAGTTCCCAAGAGAAATCCCCCCAGCTAAGGGAGGATAGAAAACTGCACCCCTTTTCCTCCCCCACCCCACAGTCCCCTCCTCCTCTGCCACATCTTCTGTCTCTTTTAAGTATCCATCATTCCCATCTCTTAGGCAACAAGTGGGAAAAAATCCTCTGAGAGAAAGAACAAAAAAAGGGGAAAGTCCTAACCTCCAACACTCAGAAACACAAAAGGACCAAAGGAGCAAGTTAACACGCTTTACTTTCATGTGCTGACCAGAAAAAATGATGAACCATGTGTAGCCAGTTGCCTTTCTGGTTTGGGTTTGTAGTTCCCCTCGACTTCACAAAACAAAACTCAAAAACTTAAATGCCACTCCTAATTTAGGGTAGATGCCTGAAAACACTCCCTGTCCCTCACTGCTGCTGTCTGGAGACAAGGGCACAGGTGTCAGGTGTCTCTCCTGGGCAGGCAGGCACGGAGCTCCTTAGCAGATGATGTAGCGGATGAGCCCCGAGCTGCGAACCTCTCTCACTCTCTGGCAGTGCCTCAGGATGTTGAGGATGCTGTAGAAGCGCTTATCCAATTTCAGCTGAGTGAACTCCTTGATATCAGCCTCCACAATAAAAAATACTCCTGGAAAACAAACAACGATTTTGTTACAGAAATTACTCTGTTGTAGGATACAACAAGAGCATTTCACAAGTGACAGCACAGCCTCTTATTCATAATTCCACAATCTACAACTCATAATTCTACAGTCAGCTGTAGGATGGCTTCCCACTATATTGGGAACTTTGTTCTACTTTTAAAATCTGTCATCAGAAAGAGAATTGCCAGCCTTCCCATGAAGTTCAGACACTCTGCATCATCCACAGGCCCCGCTCCACGAGCTCTGACTCCTAGCAGGCACTCAGGTTCTGGAATTAGACCTTTGCCATAAGGACACAGCCCTGCATCAGAGCTATGCAGCCCACCATTCTCTTGACTTATATCGGATTTGGAAAAGAATAATCCATTAATACTTAAGAAAATTACAGGAAAAGACTAACCACTTGCAACAGCATCAACTCTATGTCTCCAAGAAAGTGGCACAGGGAAGTCCTGCATCAGAGCTGAGAGCTCACTCCTTCTTGTGGTTGATTAATTACTTCCATAAGCAAATTTTCGTTAACATTCAGGCTGCCCAGGGCAGTGGTGGAGTTACCATCCCTGGAAGTGTTCAAAAAACCATGTGAATGCACGCCTTGATGCATGAGTGATGAACAAGGTGCCTCGTTGACAGTTGGAATTTGTGATCTTAGAAGCTTTTTCCAACCTAAATGATTTCTGAATTTTGTGCAGTATCACTCTTCCAAGTCTAATGGGAAGGAGGACACAAGGGTGTTCCAGCTTGGAAAAAGAAGATTGCATTCTCTCTCCTTGTTTTATCCTTAACACATCTTAGAAAAGATGGAGCATTTCTTCCTCCTATTAAGTCCTTCCAGTTTCACTGGGAAATAGCTGATCCAAGGTGGAATGCTGAAGCTGCTGGTAAAGAACTAAGGTCTAAGAATTATGTTTATAAGTGTAATGTGCCCCAAAATCTTGCTTAGACAGAGCTGAGAAATAACAGAGCTGAGAAATAGCCCGTTTTCTCACAGCCTGGGCCTCTCATGAGGGTTGGTGACACACATGTCTCACAGGGAGTAGAATCTTCCAGAGACAGTAACTGTCAAAATCTAGAGGTATTTCCCCTGAGAGGAACTCTGCTGGAATCTCAGAGCTAGTAATGCCACCAAATCCACATACAGATGAAAAGTAGGAAGTTTGTTTACTAGGAAAAGAAAGAAGAACTGCATTACTTCTCAAAATAGAACTAATGTAGGAGAAGAGACCATTTACAACACCAGGAACACCAATATACCCAAACAGTATTGGGAAGCCAGACATAATGTGCATGCTGCCTTCACAGTCTGTTACATCTAGGGGAGCATCAGAGTGTCATGAATTTTGATAAAACAAGATTCCTTCTTATATTTGCTCAGAATCAGAGGGGCAACATTCAGCATAGCAGGATCTTCTTTGTGAAGAAATCAGGGCTGGGTGAAGGGTGGTGGTTTGGTCCATGCACTAAACAACCGTCTAAACTCACTGAATCACCTGAGTGGCTGGAAGTGACCCTGATAAACCAGGCTGCATCTTCTCTCATCTTGAAATCAGAGAAGAGGTCAGCTGGCAATCAGCCCAGGCTGAGAACCAGTGGGAATCCTAAGCAGAGAGACACTCACAGGAGAGATTTAAGCAAACAAATCAATGAATGCGGAACGTCATCCTGATAAATGCAATGGATAAAGACATTTAATCATTTTGTGCTGGCCAGATAAGAACCACCTGACAGCCTGCCAGGCCTTTTCTCTAGACTTTCTAAATGATTAGTTGGAAAAATACCTAAACAAAACCATCTACCACACAAATACACACACTCTATCAGATGCTGAATGTCCTAGTTTCCTAACTGAACCTCCCAAGATAAACAAGAAATAAAGACCATTTCTCAGGTACTTGAAGAAATTAAGCACTTCAGTTTTTCAGATTTAACCCCCCAGCTTTCTCAAGTTGCTAGAATGGCTTCTCTGCACCAAGACTACTGTGGATCACAGTGCAGACTGAGCAGCACTCCAGGCCCACGATGGACCTTCTAGTGCTCAGCCTCTCTTCTGCAACTATGGGCTCAAAGTCCTTACTACTGCCCTAAGTGATACCAAAAATATGTTGTAAATTAAATTGATGAAGCCAATATTTTAAGAAATCCAGATTAATAGAAGATGCTGTTCAACTGAGGCAAAACATTCTTAGAGAGAAAGCAAACCATCACAGCCCAAAACAGAAGTCAGTCACATGAATTTATCCAGCTGCGTATGCGTAGAATGCTTTTAATAAAGCCCTTTACAGCAATGACCTTTGCATGACCACTGAGATCTCATCTGGAGTCCTGTGTCCAGCCCTGTCTCCCCAGCATGAGAAGGACGTGGAGCTGCTGCAGCCAGGCCAGAGGAGGCCACGGAGATGCTGCCAGGGCTGGAGCCCCTCTGCTCTGGAGCCAGCCTG